>JAQQSB010001618.1:0-81368 GCA_029721515.1 Synanceia verrucosa | reverse complement strand
TTTTAAAAAACAAACGCCACAAAGGGGGCCCTTTTCAAGGATGCTGCAAAGTCTTTCTGACGACTTTTTGAGCTGTATTGATGTTTTTGTCTTTTTGACATGCGATGACATTTTTTGGCAGTTTTCCCACCGCCAGTTGAAAAGCTTACAGCACCTGGTATTCTGCATGTCTCCCATCCAAGTACTGACCAGGCCCGACTGCGGCTAGCTTCCGAGATCAGACGAGATCGGGCGTATGCAGGTTGGTGTGGGTCGCAGTTTCAAAACCAAATGCCACAAACGGGCCTTTTAAGGATGCCGCAAAGTCTTCTTGACGACTTTTTGGAGATGTATTGAATGTTTTGTCTTTATGACATAAGATGACATTTTTTCTGCAGTTTTCCCCACTGTCAGTTGAAAAGCTTACAGCACTCCAGGTATTGCCAGGCGGTCTCCCCATCCAGGTCACTGACCAGGCCCGTCCATGCTTAGCTTCGGAGATCAGACTAGATCGTATGCAGGTTGGTGTGGCCGTAACGCTTAAACCAATGCCAACAAAGGGGCCTCCTAAGGATGCCGCAGTCTTTTCTGACAACTTTTTTTCGGAGCTGTATTGTTTTTGTCTTTTTGGACATGCGATGACATTTTTGGCAGTTTTCCCACTGGTCAGTTGAAAAGCTTATAGCACCTGGCTAAGCCCAGGCGGTCTCCTATCCAAGTCACTGACCAGGTCTGGTCTGCGGCTTAGCTTCCGCAGATCAGACTAGATCGGGCGATGCAGGTTGGTGGCTGTCAGCGAAGACAAATGCCACAACGGGCCCTTTTTAAGGATGTCGCAAAAGTCTTTCTGACAACTTTTTTGGAGGTGCTTGAAGTTTTTGTCTTCTTTTGACATGCGATGACATTTTTTGGCAGTTTTCCCACCGGCCAGTTGAAAAGCTTACAGCACCTGGCAGGCTCCCAGGCGGTCTCCCCATCCAAGTACTGACTAGGCCCTTCCTGCTTAGCTTCCGAGATCAGACGAGATCGGGCGATGCAGGTTGGGGGTGTGGCCGTAGTTTAAAACAAATGTCACAAAGGGGCCTTGGTGATGCCGCGAAAGTCTTTCTGGACGACTTTGGAGATGTATTGATGCTTTGTCTTTGCATGACATGGGATGACATTTTTTCGCAGTTTTCCCCCACTGTCAGCTTGAAAAGCTTACAGCACCTGGTATTGCCAGCAGTCTCCCCATCCAAGTACTCGACCAGGCCCGGTCCGCGTTTAGCTTCCGAGATCAAACGAGATCAGTATGCAGGTTGCGTGGCCGTAGTTTAACACAAACATATGCCACAAAGGGGCCTTTTCAAGGATGCCGCAAGTCTTTCTGATTTACTTTTTCAAGCTGTATTGAAGTTTTGTCTTTTTGAACATGTGATGACATTTTTTTGGCAAGCCTCTGCACTGTCAGTGTGAAAAGCTTATAGCACCTGGTATTCTGTGTGCGGTCTCCCATCCAAGTACTGGACTAGGCCCGACTGTGCTTAGCCTCCGAGATCAGACGAGACGCGGGCACTATGCAGGTTGGTGGTCAGAAGCAAACCAAATGCCAAAGCCAAAGGGGCCCTTTTTAAGGATGTCAGAAAGTCTTTTCTGACGACTTCTTTGGAGATGTATTGATGTTTTTGTCTTTTATGACATGGGATGACATTTTTCGGCAGTTTTCCCACTGTCAGCTGAAAGCTTACAGCACCTGGTATTGCCAGGCAGTCTCCCCATCCAAGTACTGACCAGGCCCGTCCGTGTTTAGCCTCCGAGATCAGATGAGCCGGTATGCAGGTTGGTGTGCCGTGTTTAAGACAAATGCCACAAAGGGGCCTTTCAAAGGGATGTGCTGCAAAAGTCTTTCTGACTTAACTTTTTTCATGCTGTATTGTTTTTGTCTTTTTGACATGTGGATGACATTTTTTGGCAGTTTTCCCACTGTCTAGTTGAAAAGCTTATAGCACGCTGGTATTGCCAGGCGGGTCTCCCTATCCAAGTACTGACCAGGCCCGCGGTCCGGCGGCTTAGCTTCAGTTCGAATTTAGGATCAGACGATATGCAGGTTGGTGGGTCCGTCAAGCGAAGACAAATGTCAAAAGGGGCCTTTAAGGATGCTACAAAGTCTTTCTGACTCCACTTTTTGGAGCTGTATTAATGTTTTTGTCTTTTTTGACATGCGATGACATTTTTGGCAGTTTTCCCACCGCCAGTTGAAAGGCTTACAGCACCTGGTATTCCCAGGCTGTCTCCTCATCCAAGTACTGACCAGGCCCATCGCGCGGCTTAGCTTCCCAGATCAGACGAGATCGGGTGTATGCAGGTTGGTGGCCAGTAAGCGAAAAACAAACGCCACAAAGGAGCCTTTTCAAGGATGCCATGCAAAGTCTTTTCTGACAACTTTTTTGGGGCTGTATTGATGTTTTCGTCTATTTTGACAGGCGATGACATTTTTTGGCAGTTTTTCCCACCGCCAGTTGAAAAGCTTATAGCACTCTGGTATTCGCAGGCGGTCTCCTCATCCAAGTACTGACTCAGGCCCGTCCGTGCTTAGCTTCCGGTGATCAGACGAGATCAAGCGATGCAGGTTGGTGGCTGGGCCAGCAAAGACAAATGTCACAAAGGGGTCTTTTAAGGATGCCGCAAAGTCTTTTTGACGAACTTTTTTGGAGCTATTGAAGTTTTTGAATTTTCCTTGACGTGCAGTAATGACATTTTTTTGGCAAGCAGTTTTCCACCGGCCAGTTGAAAAGCTTACAGCACCTGGTGGCTCCCAGGCGGTCTCCCATCTAAGTACTGACCATGGGCTCCGACCGTTCTTAGCTTCCTTTGAGATCAGATTTCGCAGATCAGGCGAGTGCAGGTTGGTGTGGCCGTAGTTTAAAAACAAATGTCACAAAGGGGCCTTTAAGGATGCCGCAATTGGTTTCTGATGCAACTTTTTGAAGCTGTATTGTTTTTGTCTTTTTGACATGCGGCATGACATTTTTTGGCAAGTTTTCCCACCGGCCAGTTGAAAAGCTTACAGCACCTGGTATTGCCAGGCGGTCTCCCCATCTACAAGTCACTGACCAGGCCCGTCCGCGTTTAGCTCCTAGACTGATGCCGGCGTGCAGGTTGGTGTGGCTGTAGCGAAGACAAATGCCACAAAGGGGCCTTTCAAGGATGCCGCAAGTCTTCTTCTGAATTTGTACTTTTTCATGCTGTATTGTTTTTGTCCTTCTTTCGACATGCGATGACATTTTTTTTTGGCAGTTTTCCCACCGTCAGTTGAAAAAGCTTACAGCACCTGGTATTCCCAGGCGGTCTCCCATCCAAGTAACACTGACCTAGGTCCCGGCCTCGTGCTTTTAGCTTTCTCCGAGATCAGGACGAGATCTGGGATAGAGAGGTTGGTGTGGGCCAGAAGCTTAAGACAAAATGCCACAAAGGGGCTCTTTTAAGGATGCCGCAAAGTCTTTCTGACTCCACTTTTTTGGGGCTGTATTGATGTTTTGGTCTTTTTGAGTAGGTAATGGACATTTTTGGCAGTTTTCCCAACGTCAGTTGAAAAGCTTACATAGCACCTGGTATTCCCTAGGCGGTCTCCCATGCAAGTACTGAGCAGTCCTGGTCCGTGCTTAGCTTCACGAGATCAGACGCAGATCGGGCGATGCAGGTTGGTGTGGCCGCAGTTTAAAGCCAAATGCCACAAAAGCGGGCCTTTTAAGTGATGCCGCAAAGTCTTTCTCTGACGACTTTCTTGGAGCTGTATTGAAGTTTTTGTCTTTTTGACATGCGATGACATTTTTTGGCAGTTTTCCACCATCAGTTGAAAAGCTTTACAGCACCTGGGTATTCCCAGGCGGTCTCCCATCTAAGTACTTAACAGGCTCCGTCTGCGCTTTTAGCCTCCGAGATCAGATTTAATGCAGGTTGGTGTGGCCGTAAGCTTAAAGACCAAATGCCACTAAAAGGGGCCTTTTTAAGGATGCCACAAGCAGTCTTTCTGACGACTTCTTTGAGATCTATTGATGTTTTTGTCTTTATGACAGAAGGGATGACATTTTTGGCAAGTTTTTCCACCGTCAGTTGAAAAGCTTACAGCACCTGGTATTCCAGGCGGTTCTCCCCATCCAAGTACTGACCAGGCCCTATTCTGGTGTTTAGCCTCCCGTAGATCAGACGACATCGGGCGTGATGCAGGTTGGTGCGGCCGCAGTGAAGACAAATGCCACAAAGAGGCCTTTAAGCGATGCCGCAAAGTCTTTCTGACAACTTTTGGGGCTGTATTGATGTTTTTGTCTTTTTGACATGGCAATGACATTTTGCAGTTTTCCACCGTCATTTGGAAAGTTTACAGCACCTGGTATCTCCAGGTGGTGGTCTCCCCATCCAACACTGACTCAGGCTCCGCCCGTGCTTAGCCTGAGATTCAGACGTAGATCGGGCGTGATGGTTGGTGGCTGAAGCAAGACAAATGCCACAAAGGGGCCTTTAAGGATGCCGCAAAGTCTTTCTGACAACTTTTTCATGGAGCTGTATTGTTTTTGTCTTTTTGACATGCGATGACATTTTTTGGCAGTTTTCCCCACCGTCAGTTGAAAAGCTATGCAGCACCTGGCCTTCTGCTAGGGCAAGGTCCCCCATCCATACTTGACTCAGGCTCCATCTCGCGTTTAGCTTTCCGGAGATCAGATTTAGATCGGGCTTATAGGTTGGTCGTAGGCCGCCAGCTTAAAACAAATGTCAGCAAAGGTGCCTTTTAAGGATGCCGCAGTGTTTCTCTGACGCACTTTTTTGAGCTGTATTGAAGTTTTGTCTTTGACACGCGATGACATTTTTCGCAGTTTTCCCATCCGGCCAGTTGAAAAGCTTTACAGCACCTGGTATTCCCAGGCGGCGTGTCCCCATCCAAGTACTGACCAGGCCCGTCTCGTAAGCGTTTAGCTTCCGAGGATCAGAGCGAGATCTGGGTCGGGCGATGCAGGTTGGTGGCCGTGTTTAAAAACAACGCGCCACAAAGGGGCCTTTAAGGATGCCGAAAAGTCTTTCTCTGACAACTTTTGGAGCTGTATTGAGGTTTTTGTCTTTTTGACAGGCGATGACATTTTTTGGCAGTTTTCCCACCGCTAGTTGGAGCTGAAAGCTTGGCAGCACCTGGTATTCCCAGGCGGTCTCCCTATCCGCTACTCGACCAGGCCCTGACTGTGCTTAGCTTCCCCTCCGAGATCAGACGAGATCGGGTGTATGCAGGTTGGTGGGTCGAAGCCAAAAAACAAATGTCACAAAGGGGCCTTAAGGGATGCCGCAAAGTCTTTCTGACGCACTTTTTGGAGCTGTATTGAAGTTTTTCTCCTTTTTTGACATGCGATGACATTTTTGGCAGTTTTCCCACCGGGTCAGTTGAAAGTTTACAGCACCTGGTATTCCCAGGCGGTCTCCTATCCAAGTACTGGACTCAGGCCCGTCTGCATGCTTAGCTTCCAGTTCAGACTAGATCGGGCGATCGCGATGCAGGTTGGTGTGGCCGCAGTTTAAAACAAACACCATGTCAAAGCGGGAGCCTTTTAAGGATGCCACAAAGTCTTTCTGACGACTTTTTGAGCTGCATTGAAGTTTTGGTCTTTGGTTGACATGCGATGACATTTTTTGGCAGTTTTCCCACTGTCAGTTGAAGAGCTTACAGCACCTGGTATTCTGCAGGGGGTCTCCCCCATCCAAGTACTGACCAGGCCCACTCACGGTGCTTAGCTCCGGTGACGTCAGACGATCGGACGCAGATCGGCGCATGCAGGTTGGTGTGGCTGCAGAGCTTAAAACAAATGTCACAAAGGGGCCCTTTTTAAGGATGCCACAAAGTCTTTCTGACAATCCTTTTTGAGCTGTATTGTTTTTGGTTCTTTTTGACATGCGATGACATTTTTTGGCAGTTTTCCACCGCCAGTTGAAAAGCTTACAGTACCTGGTATTCCCCAGCAGGCGGTTCCCCATCCAAGTACTGACCAGGCCCGTCTGCGGCTTAGCTTCCCAGATCAGATGTGATCGGGGTTGGGCAGAGTGGTGCCGAAAATGTAATGGCGAAGACAAATGCCACAAAGCGGGCCTTTCAAGGATGCCGAAAAAGTCTTTCTGACGAACTTTTTCAGGCTGTATTGAAAGTTTTGTCTTTTTCGACATGCGATGACATTTTTTGGCAGTTTTCCCACCGGCCAGTTGAAAAGCTTACAGCACCTGGTAAGCTTCCAGGCAGTCTCCCATCCAAGTACTGGGACCAGGTCTCGTCCTGCAGCTTAGCTTCGAGATCAGACGAGATCGGTGCGATGCAGGTTGGTGTGGCCGCAAGTAAAACAAATGCCGCCAAAGGGGCCTTTTAAGGATGCCGCAAAGTCTTTCTGGACAACTTTTTTGAGCTGTATTAGCTTTTTCGTCTTTGGTTGACATGCGATGACATTTTTTGGCAGTTTTCCCACCGTCAGCTGAAAAGCTTTACAGCACCTGGTATTGCCAGGCTGGGTTCTCCCCATCCAAGTACTGAGACCAGGCCCGTCCGTGCTTAGCCTCCGAGAGATCAGACGCAGATCGGGCGATGCAGGTTGGTGTGGCTGCAGACTTAAGACAAATGCCACAAAAGGAGGCCTCTTAAGGATGCCGCAAAGTCTTTCTTGACAACTTTTTCAAGCTGCATTGTTTAGTCTCTTTTGACATGCTGATGACATTTTTTGGCAGTTTTTCCCACCGTCCAGCTGGGGTTGAAAAGCTTTACAGCACCTGGTATTCCCAGGCGGTCTCCCCATCATCCAAGGTACTGACTCAGGCTCTGGTCCTGCGCTTTAGCTCCGAAGTTCAGATTTGCAGATCTGGCTTTATGCAGGTTGGTGTATTGGCCGAAAGTTTTAAACAAATGTCACAAAGGAGCCTCTTAAGGATGCCGCAAAGTCTTTCTGACGAACTCTTTTTGGAGCTGTATTGAAGCTTTTGGTCTTTTTGACATGTAATGACATTTTTGGCAGTTTTCCCCCACTGTCAGCCAGAAAAGCTTACAGCACCTGGTGGCCCCAGGCGGCCTCCCCATCCAAGTACTGACCAGGCCCGACCGCGTGGCTAGGCTTCCGAGACTCAGACAGAGGATCGGGCATGATGCAGGTTGGTGTGGCTGCCGTGAGCTTTCTAAAACAAATGTCACAAAAGGAGGACCTTTAAGGATGCCACAAAGTCTTTCTGACAACTTTTTGGAGCTGTATTGTTTTTGTCTTTTTGACATGCGAGGACATTTTTTTGGCAGTTTTTCCCACTTCTGCCAGTTGAAAAGCTTACAGCACCTGGTATTGCCCCAGGCGGTCTCCCCATCCAAGTACTGGGACCAGGCTCCGGGTCCGTGTTTAGCTTCCGAGATCAGACTTGAGATCGGGCGATGCAGGTTGGTGTGGCCGGCCAGCGAAGACAAATGCCACAAAGGGGCCTTTCAAGGATGCCGCAAAGTCTTTCTCTGACGACTTTTTCATGCTGTATTGCTTTTTGTCTCTTTTCGACATGCGATGGACATTTTTTGGCAGTTTTCCCACCGTCTAGTTGGAAAAGCTTACAGCACATGGTATTCCCTAGGCTGTCTCCCCATCCAAGTACTGAATACCTCAGAGGTCTCATTCGCGCTTTAGCTTCCGAGATCAGACTTCTCCAGGATCGGGTGTATGCAGGTTGGTGTGGTCGTAGGCTAAAATAAATGTCACAAAGGGGCCTTTAAGCGATGCCGCAAAGTCTTTCTGACAACTTTTTGAAGCTGTATTGTTTTTCTGCCTTTTTGACATGCGATGACATTTTTTGGCAGTTTTCCCACCGTCTGAAGTTGAAAAGCTTACAGCACCTCTGGTATTGCCAGGCGGTCTCCCATCCAAGTACTGACCAGGCCCGTCCTGCGTTTAGTCTTCGAGATCAGATGTATGCAGGTTGAGTGTGTGGTCAGTTTAAGCAAATCAAATGCCACAAAGGGGCCTTTCTAAGGATGCTGCAAAGTCTTTTCTGGACGACTTTTTCATGCTGTATTGTTTTTGTCTTTTTCGGACATGCGATGACATTTTCTTGGCAGTTTTCCTCCCGGGCCAGTTGAAAAAGCTTACAGCACCTGGTATTCCCAGGCGGTCTCCCATCCAAGTACTGACCAGTCCTTCGTCCGGGTGGATTAGCCTTCCGAGTTCAGACGCAGATTGGGCTTGATGCAGGTTGCGTGCTAAGCGCCAGGTGAAGTAAAAACAAATGTCACAAAGGGGCCTTTAAGGATGTGCCGCAAAGTCTTTCTGACGACTTTTTGGAGCTGGTATTGAAGTTTTTGTCTTTTTGACGTGCAATGACATTTTTTGGCAGTTTTCCCCACCGTCAGTTGAAAAAGCTTACAGCACCTGGAGTATTCCCAGGCGGTCTCCCCATCCAAGTACTGACCAGGCCCAACTGTGCTTAGCTCCTAGATCAGATTTAGATCGGGCGTATGCAGCGTTGGTGTGGTCAGAAATGTGGAAAACAAATGTCACAAAGGGGCCTTTTAAGGATGCCACAAAGTCTTTCTGACAATCCTTTTTGGAGCTGTATTGTGTTTTTTGTCTTTTGACATGCGTGATGACATTTTTTGGCAGTTTTCCCACGGTCAGTTGAAAAGCTTACAGCACCTGGTATTGCCAGGCGTCTTCCCATCCAAGTACTGACCAGGCCCGTCCAAGTGCTTAGCTTCCGAGGATCAGATTTAATGCAGGTTGGTGTGACAGAAGCTAAGACTAAATGCCACAAAGGGGCTTTCAAGGATGCCGCAAAGTCTTTCTTTGATAACTTTTCGGAGCTGTATTGAAGTTTTTGTCTCTTTTTTTGATAATATGCGGTAATGACATTTTTTTGGCAGTTTTCCCACTCGGCCGTTGAAAAGCTTATAGCACATGGTATATTCCCAGGCTGTCTCCCATCCAAGTACTGGACCAGGCCCGGACCGCGGTTTAGCTTCTCCGCTGTAGATCAGACGGCAGATCTGGCGTATGCAGGTTGTGTGGCTGTAAGCGAAAACCAAATGTCACAAAGGGCCTTTAAGGATGCCGCAAAGTCTTTCTGACAACTTTTAAGAAGCTGTATTGTTTTTGTTCTTTTTGACATGCTATGACATTTTTTGGCAGTTTCCACCATCAGTTGAAAAGCTTACAGCACCTGGTATCTCTATATGGTTCCATCCAAGTACTTACCAGGTCTGTCTGGCTTAGCCTCCGAGATCGGGACGGCACGCAGGTTATGTGGCAGAAGCTAAATAAATGCCACAAAGGGGCTCTTTATGACGCCGCAAAGTCTTTCTGATGACTTTTGAGCTACTGATGTTTTGTCTTTGACATGCGTATGACATTTTTGGCAGCCCCCACTGTCAGTTGAAAAAGCTTACAGCACCTGGTAGATTGCCAGGCGGTCTCCCATCCAAGTACTGGACCAGGCCCGTCCGCGCTTAGCTTCGAGATCAGACGAGATCGGGCGACGCAGGTTGGTGTGGCCATAAGACAAAAGCCATCTGCCAAAAGGTGGCCTTTAAGGATGCCGCAAAAGCCTTTTCTGACAACTTTTTGAGCTGTATTGACGTTTTGTCTTTTTTGACATGCAATGACATTTTTTTTTGGCAGTTTTCCCACCTCAGTTGAAAAGCTTACAGCACCTGGTTATTCCCAGGCGGTCTCCCATCCAAGTACTGACCAGGTCCGACCGTGCTCTAGCCTTTCCGAGATCAGATGAGATCGGGTGTATGCAGTGTTGGTGTGGTCAGAAGCGAAGAACAAATGCCACTAAAAGGGGCCTTTTAAGGATGCTGCAAAGTGCGATTTCTTGACAACTTTTTGGAGCTGTATTGTGGAACTTTTGTCTCTTTTTGACACAAAGCGATGACATTTTTTGGCAGTTTTCCCACCGTCAGTTGAAAAGCTTACAGCACCTTTGTATTGCCAGGCGGTCTCCATCCAAGTACTGACCAGGCTCCGTCCGTGCGCAAATAGCTTCCTGAGATCAGACGTATGATCGGGCGATGCAGGTTGGTGTGGCTGCCAGCGAAGACAATCGCCACAAAGGGCCTTTCAAGGATGCCGCAAAGTCTTTCTGACGCACTTTTTCATGCTGTATTGATGTTTTTGTCTTTTTCGACAGATGCGATGACATTTTTGGCAGTTTTCCCACTGTCAGTTGAGAAGCTTACAGCACCTGGTATTCCCAGGCGGTCTCCCCATCCAAGTACTGGGACCAGGCCTCGGTCTCGCGTTTAGCTTTCCAGACTGATCCACGACTGATCGGGCGATGCAGGCGTTGGTGTGGCCGTAGTTTTAAACAAATGTCACAAAGGGGCCTTTTGTAAGGATGCTCACAAAGTCTTTCTGATCAACTTCTTTTGAAGCTGTATTGTTTTTTGTCTTTTTGACATGCGTATGACATTTTTGGCAGTTTTCCCACCGTCAGTTGAAAAGCTTATAGCACCTTTGTATTGCCAGGCGGTCTCCCATCCAAGTACTGGACCAGGCCCGGTCTGGCGCTTAGCTTCCGAGATCAGATGTGATCGCATGGTGGTGTTTGGTGTGGCTGTAAGCTTAAGACAAATGCCTACAAAGGGGCCTTTTCAAGCGATGCCGCCGCAAAGTCTTTTCTGATCACTTTTCTATGCTGTATTGTTTTTGTCTTTTTCGACATGCGTATGACATTTTTGGCAAGTTTTCCCCACCTGGCCAGTTGAAAAGCTTACATGCACCTGGTATTCCCAGGCGGTCTCCCCATCCGCAAGTACTGGACCAGGCCCGTCCCTGCGTTTAGCTTTCCGAGATTCAGACGATCGGGCTTATGCGAGGTTGGTGGCTGTGAAGCGAAAAGACAAATGCCACAAAAGGGGCCTTTCAAGGATGCCGCAAAGTCTTTCTGACGACTTTTTGAGCTGTATTGAGTTTTGTCTTTTTGCATGCGATGACATTTTTGGCAAGTTTTTTCCACCGGTCAGTTGAAAAGCTTACAGCACCTGGTATTCCCAGGCGGTCTCCTATCTGGCGGCACTGACCAGGCCCGTCCGTGTTTAGCTTCCGATAGTTCAGATAAGATCGGGCTTATGTATGGTTGGTTGGTCGAGGCGAAACAAATGTCACAAAGGAGCCTTTAAGGATGCCACAAAGTCTTTCTGGACAACTTTTTGGAGCTGTATTGATGTTTTTGTCTCTTTGACATGCTGGCGACATTTTTTTGGCAGTTTTCCCCACCAATCAGTTGAAAAGCTTGATAGCACCTGGTCATTACAGGCGGTTCCATCCAAGTACTGACCAGGCTCATGGCGTGTTTAGCTTCGAGATCAGACGAGATCGGCGTATGCAGGTTGGTGTGGCTGTGGCTTAAATCAAATGCCACAAAGGGGCTCTTCTGGGATGCCGCAGTCTTTCTGATTTACTTCTTTTTTCATGCAGTATTGATGTTTTGTCTCTCGGACATGCTATGACATTTTTTGGCAGTTTTCCTCCTGGCTAGTTGAAAAGTTTACAGCACCTGGTTTCTTCCCATGCGGTCTCCTATCCACTAGCCGTGATAAGTCCCACCAGGCTTAGCTTCCGTAGGATCAGACGAGATTGGGCGACATGCAGGTTGGTGTGGTTCAGTAAGCTAAGATAAATGCCACAAGGGGCCTTTAAGGATGCCGCAAAGTCTTTCTGATTTACTTTTGAGTTGTATTGCTGTTTTGTCTTTTTTCATGCGATGATATTTTTGGCAGTTTTCCCACCGGCCAGTTGAAAAGTTTACAGCACCTGGTATCTCTAGGCGGTCTCCTATCCAAGCATTCACCAGGCCTGTCCGCTGTTTAGCTCTCAAATCCGATCGCAGAGCGGGCGTGATGGCGGTTGGTGTGGCTGAAGGGAAACCAAATGCCATGTGTGGCCTTTTAAGGATGCCGAAAAGTCTTTCTGACGATTTTTGTGAGATGTATTAAAGAATTTGTCTTTTTGACATATGACATTTTCTTTTACTGCCGTTTTCCCACCACAGTTGAAAAAAGCTTATATGACCTGGTATTCCCTGGGCAGTCTCCCATCCATACTGACTAGGCTCCGTCTGGTGTTTAGCTTTCTCTTAGATCAGACGATCAAGGTGATGCAGGCTGGTGTGGCTGAAGGAAAATAACATGTCACAAAGGGGCCCTTTTTAAGGATGCTGCAAAGTCTTTGACGCATTTTTTCGAGCTGTTTTGAAGTTTTTGTCTTTTTGACATGCGATGACATTTTTGCCAGCTTTCCACCGTCAGTTGAAAAGCTTACAGCACCTGTATTTCCCAGGCGGTCTCCCATCCGTACTGACCAGGCTCCGCCGTCTGCTTAGCTCCAGATCAGACGAGATCGGGGCGATGCAGGTTGGTGTGGCTAAGCCAAAACAAATGCCACAAAGGCCTTTTTAAGGATGCCGCAAAGTCTTTCTGATGATTACCTTTTGGGGCTGTATTGATGTTTTTTGTCTTTGACAGGCGATGACATTTTTTGGCAGTTTTCCCCACCGGTCAGTTGATAAGCTTTACAGCACCTGGTATTCCCAGGTACGGTCTCCCATCCAAGTATGACCAGGCCCGTCTGCGTTAGCTTCCGAGAGCAGACAGATCGGGGTTTGGGGGGGAAGGGAACCCACATCCCAAAAAGGGGCCTTTTTATTTTTTTTTTTCCACTTTGTCTGCATTTTCTCATTGTTCAACACCACAAAAGAGGTCGATTTTTTAGAGATTACATTTTTTAGTCTTGCAGAAAAAGCTATTAATTTTTTGGGTTGTATGTGACCATCAGGCCCCCCCTGGAATCTAATTTATTTATTTTTTGGGAATTTCTGTTATGCCGAGAGGGACTACCCCTTTGATAAGAGGGGGGAAATAAATGACAGACGGGGAGATAAGACAAAACAAAAGGGAATTTTACAGACGGGCATGTTTAAAAAAAAAAAGGGTAAGCTCTTTTTTCCAACACCTTCATCCCAACACCCAACAGTATTGAACACCAGAGTAGGGGAACCCAACCGAAGAGTAGGCTACTAAAAAAAAGAAAGAAGTATGTGGAGAAACATGACCTTAGTGAGAAGTCGGACAAATTTGACATACAGCATTTAAAACACTTACTTATAAAGGACTCGGAGGAGAAGGTCTGGAAAACATGCATGTGTGTAGAAAAACAAACCAGGGTCACCCTCATGGCCAGATGGGGCCAGGTGTCCACAACAACCCGGGAAGGGGGAGACGACGATGAAAAACCCAGAGAGCCCCCCGGGGCCAGAAACCCCCCGATCCAACGACCAGGAGGAGAAAGAAACCACCACCCCCAGCAGGCCGGGAAAGGTCCGGGGCCAGGCACAGGCCCACCAACCCCAACCACCCCACCATCCCCCCCCCCCCAACCCCACCCCCCCCCCCCCCCACCCACCCCAACACCCGGGAGACGGGAGGCCACCCCAGAGGCAAGCCCCGGACCGAGCCCCCCGGAGGGGGGGACGAGAGCAGGGAGCCCCGGCCCGGACGAGCAGGCCACACCGGCGGCATCCAAAAGGCACCCCGGGCCCCCGAACGAAACCATGGGGCCAGTGGGCGAGGAGAGAAAGGGAGGGAAAAGGGGGAGACCAGCGCCACCATGAACCCAGGACCCCCACCCCACACAGAGACAACCGAGAGCACGGGGAGCAGGCCAATCCACCAATCGGGGAGGAACCCCAGCGCCCACTCACCCAACCCCGCCAGCAAAGAGCCCACCAACAGCCCCCACCATACTGACCGCCCCCAAATCCCAAAACACAGCTGGGGCCCCCCCACTGAGGCCACAGCATCGGGGGCCCCCTTGGGATGGTCCCCCCCAACCTCCCTCACAGCCCGAGATTCGAGGGGGCCGGGTCCCACCAGAATGGCCATTAATTTAATTTAGTGACCCCAAACCCATTTATGGGCTTCCCCCCGACAGGGAAGCCTATCCCCCAAAACGTGGTTCGTAACCCTGTGTGTAATGTGGTATTTTTGGGAAGGCAGGGGGGGCTGAGGAGAAGAACAGGGGGCTGCAGGAAAGGACGAGCCAACCCTAATCCTCCCGCCACCCCAAACCCCCCAAAAGCAGGGTTTTTATTTAAAAAAAGCGGGGGGGAAAGTGGTGGGAGAGGGGGAAGACACAGGCCCTGGAGCACTGCAGCATACCACCCTCCCACCCCCCTCCCCCCCCACCTGTCTTCAAAGCCCTATGTTTGAGCCCATATGTGCCTAAATGTGACTATGTTAGTGAGGTGCAAGGTAAAGGACCAAAGAGGCAGTCTGGGGGACCCGCCCAGGGAACAGACCCGCGGGGAGTAGACGGATGGGAAAAGCCCTGGTCCCCCCAGGATAAAGAGGCCAGCCGGGGAAAACCCCACACAAACCAGCAGGCCCCACCAACACCATGACCCGGGAAAGCTGCAGCCTCAGAGCGGGGCCCCGGCCATGCAGAATTAGAGATGCAGCACCAACCAGCAAAAAAGGATGGGGAACGATTTCACCAGCCGGAGCCGAGGCGCCAGCGCCCCGGCAACAACCCCCACCGGGGGCCCCCAGATCGCCCCCCAACCCCCCGGGATGCCTTGTGCAGGGGGGCCCCGACCCACCGAACACTGATCCGCCCCACCACCCCCAGCACGAGGAGACAAGCCCCCTGGAAACGGAGCCCCCATCCGCGGCCCCCACAGCCCAGGAACGGCGGCCCCGGATCGAGGATCGAGCAAGCTGAGCAACCCAGTGGTATATCCCAGGCTTGTTGAGCCCCGGGGCCAGAGCCCCCAACCCCAACCCCCCCCAGAAGAGACCCCTCCCCCCAAGCCAACCCCCCAGCACGGGACCCCCCAGACCCCCCCGGGGACGGAGGGGGGGAGGAGGAGAGGCAGGCAGGAGAGAGAGGGGGGGGCGGGCGGGAAAGGAACCGGGAAGCACCCCCCTGCCCCACACCCCAGAGCCACCCAAACCGCCGGGGAGATAGCAACCACCCCCCGCCCCCGGAAAAAGCAAGGGCCCCAGTCATAGGGCCCAACGGGGAAGACATCGAAATCCACTCGGGAGGGCCTACCGGGGCGGGCCCATTCAAAATCAAACCAGGGACAAGGGGAAAAACTAATCCCCTTGTGACAGACCCACCCTTTTGTTTCCCTTGGGATCCACATTCTTAATGAAGAGATGGTTACCAATCAATATAAGAGAAGGGGAAAAAGTTAATCAAACAATGGCACAGAGAGAATAAATTTTTTTAAACTAAATTTTAGAGGGGGTCGGCAATCCAAAAGAGAGACTATAAATATTGAGAGCCTAATAAAGGGAACCATTTTTCTGTAAAAGACAAGGGTTTTTTCGGGAAGAAAGATATTTCAAGTGAGTTTGTCAAAGAGGAGGTTTGAATGGTAATGGATTTTCATTTCCAAAAACAAGAGGGATTTTCCAGCGATGGCAGAGCTACAAGCGGGTGAGGTAAGACGGTACGTCGTTTTAAAACGCCAAACAAATTTGAGTGGGATCCTGAGTCCAAAAAGAAAAATTTCTGGATGTTGCCCAGAATTGAAATACAGGAGAACATAGCCAGTGCATGAAAAAAGTATCAGTAGTTTTGAGTGCATTTGACAAGTCAGACGGGAAAAACCCATTTTATACATTTAACCCTTATGTGCTCTGGGGAGAACCAAATTTGGGATCAGTTGTGGTTAGTATTTTTGTCATGCTTGTTTTTCCAAGATTATCCAAAATCATGGTCAAGGGCATGGATAAATTTTTTCCCCCCATTTTCGATTGGTAAATGTATGAGTCTGTCTTTGAGGGGAAAACATCATTTTTAAAGGGGTTTTTTTATTTTTGGGGAACAATTTGGTGATGTTTTTGATAAAGTCGGGTTTGGGAATCGGGGTGGCTGAGAGGTGGACTGAAGTGGGGTTTTGTAATTGTTTTCTTTACCTGCAGGTATTGGAGAAAATTTCTTTTTTCCCAAAAGGGTTTTGGTAAGTCTGTATGTCAAAAATGTTATCTTGGAGGAGGTGATGGAGATGGGTGACCCTTCTCTGCCCATGTACAGATGGGGGGTTTATTTTTTAAAAGTCACCGTTTTGGGGGGAAAACGGGGTTGAAGTGGGAACTCAGATTTCAATTTCCACCATGCAGACAGTGGGGGAGGCACAAGGGATTTTTTGAAGCAGGAATGATTTTTAAGAACAGAGGTGATAAAGGGTAGATAAAAGGGTTTAATATGGTTGAGTCAACTGTTTAGTTCCATCCGGGATTAATTTCCCGGATGAATTGATAAGGTATTGTAACTGATTAGCTAGGTAGTAATGCAAAAAATTGGGAGCCTAGCCCCCTTCAGACTTATTCTCGGGAGAGAAAGGGCGATTGTGTTTTTGTTCTTTGAGTAGAAAATATAGCTGAATTTAATGTTTGGAACCATTTTGTTGTGGGTTTAAATGGGATCAGGGAGAAGAGATAGTTGTTTTTTAAATTTTTTATCTTGACAGATTCGCCCCAACAGTGAGATGGGAAGGTTATTCCAACGGCTCAGATCACCAAACCCCCTTTGTCCACAAGTGGTGTAATTTCAAGGGAAAAACCAGAGTGGGTATTTATCCCCGATATCAAGTCCTGTGGGGAAAGAGTAATGAGGTTTATTATTCCAAGCTCTGTTAAGGTAAATTGATTTTGCCCGGGATGAGAACGAAGGGGGGGAGAAGGTAAGAGTTTACATACTTCCTTCATTGATTTTTTGGGGTTTTTTCTAAATGTAAAAAGTCATCCCAAGTTTAATTTTTTTCAGACTTCAGGGGCAGATCTTGATATGTTGTTCTGACGCACGGCAGCCAATGGTTCATAAAAATTGAAACAGAAAGGGGAGAGGGACACCCTTGTCTAGTTCTAAAAGGGAAGTTTTGTGAAGTGATCCCATTAGTCGGACAGTAGCTTTAGGTGAGTTATAAAGTTAAAACCCACTGATGAATATCACCAAACCAAATTTATGAAGACAGAGAAGAAAAGGACCGAACTTTGTCAAAGGTTTTATGCATAAAGGGATAAAGACCTTTTCTGTTGCAGCCCAAGGCAAATTGATAGTTTTTTAAAGCCTTCTAAAGTTGTTAGTGGAGGTGGGCCCTTTTAATAAACCTGTTTGATCGTGAATTATAGGGAAATTTTCTCCAACCTGGAAGCGAGGCTTTAGATAAAATTTTGATGTCAGAGTTTTTAGAAGAGGTCATATAGCAGGCTGGAGGGTTTTTATCTGGTTTAAAAATAATTTATTGCAGCTGTGTTCATGTGAGCGCTATATAGCCTTTTTTTTTAATTCCATAACTGTTCTAAAAAAGGGGTGCAGATTACCCAAAAATGTTTGAAAATTCAGCAGGAAACCATCCAAGGGTGCTTTTCCCCGACATACTATCTAATGCACATTGTAATTCACTGATATCTTAACAAGATGTCTCTGCATTAAATTTAGTTCAGGCAGCTTTAGATTGTTGAGAAATGTGTGAATATCGCCTTTTTTTTAACTTGGAATATAGTTTTGGGTAAACAAAAAACATCTGATTGATTTTTGAGGAGATTAATTTGCCAGTAGGATCCGTTTGGTTTTTAAAAGATTTTTCTGTTGCGCAACTAAATTCAAAAAATTTGTGATTTTTGCATGTCAAATCATTTATCTAGTTTGTAGAAAAAATCTGTTTTCTTTGAAAAAATGCCCCGAAAATTTTATTGTAACTGACGTAATTGTTCGCTTTTAATGCATAACCCCAAAAGTTTTTTAAATTTTTTTTTTCCTCAAATCTGTCTCCATTTGTTGTTCTTTTCTTTTTTTTGTTGAAGAGTAATATTATTTTACTTAATTGGTCGGGTTTTCCCCAAAGTAAAAAAGGGAAATAACTAAAAGTCATTATTTTCTAAAAAGTCTGCCCACTCTCCCTTACCTTTTGATAAAATTTCAGGATCTTTAAGTAGAGATATGTTAAGCGCCAAGTCTGAGGGGTTTTACGTAAGTGTCAGTTTGCAGATTTAGGATAAGGTATGGTCACATGATGAGGGGGTAATTCTAGTGGAAATTTTGTGTGATGGAGTTATTTGAAAAAAAAGTCAATTTTGAAAATTTTGTGATGCAGAAAAGAAAGTATTTTCCCTTTTTTGTTGGGTTTTGAGTCTCCAGATATCATCTAGCCCAAAAAATTTTTCATATAGTCCCGTAGGGTTGGGACTGATTGTAATTGTTTCGCCTGCATTAATTTTCGACGGGTCCAAGAGGTTTTAAGATATGTTAAAGTCCCCTAATAATAGAGTTGAGGGCATTAAGTCATAAAAAAGAAAACTGTATGAAAGAAGGCTGGATCATCACTTTTGGGGAGCATACAGATTGGCAATTTGATTTTTTAAAAAATCTTGTTGAATAATAATGTATCTGTCCTCTGGGTCTGTTATCAAACAGTTTGGAAACGGGACTTTGGGGATTGAATGAGACTCTCTTTGTCACTATTAAAAAAGATGAAAATATAATATTATAATTTGAATCTGTAAAGATTTTTTCTGATTGTAGTAGATGTGTCTCTGAATGTCTGTTTTTAGTTTAGAGACATAGTCCGGGATTTTAATTCTTTTGTCTGTGAGCGATGCCATGTACATTCCAGGAAACTAAGTTTAATTTTAGACATAAGAAGAGACGATGTTGACACTGAGTTAGTGATATTTAATGTAAATAGAATGTTGTGGTTTGTGACGAATTCGGGATGGTGGGGTGGGTTGTTTAAAGCCCTGAGGTTTGGGGACAGATGTATACAATGAGCTATATGTTCAAAAAAAGGACCATGCCTGTGAAACTAACAACAAACACTTTGGGACAGAGACCCAAAAACAGAGGGGTAAAAGGGTGGGGGGGGGGGAGGGGGAGGAGGTGAGAGAGGGAGAGGGTACATGGAGATTTCACAGAGGGGGAAGAAAAAAATAAAAAAAGGGAAAGGGGGATCCAAGGGGGGGTGACTTTTGGTGAAGGGGTAAACATTTGAAATTTTGGGAGGGATTGCTTTCTATATACTTTAAACTAACGAAAATATAAAAAATCACCCTTTTGTTTTTGGGTTATTTTATCGTTTTTTAGAAGAGCCGGGGGGTGAGGGAATTCCTGAACAGCTGGCATCTAAGAGTTTGTCCACCAAAAGTAGTCCGGCTTTCCCCCGTCGTGTTCTTTCAGAATAGAAACAGGATTTTGCGCCCAAACCCCCGAAACTGGTTTCACCCCTAAGGGTTTTCCCTTTCAGCTCCGCCCTTGCTCTTGACGAGTTCTTTTTTTTTAAAAGTGCTCAATTTACGAATAGGACGGGGGCCCCCTTGGGGGTCCAACCCGGGTGAACGTTGGGGAAAGGGGATGTTTTTCCGTCTCTTTGGGGTTTTTAAGAGCCGCCAGAATTTTTTAAATTGGGACTCTTATCCGTGTAGATTCTAACCCCTGAGAAGACGGGTTGCCCCCTTCCCCTGCCTGTATGTCAAGGACATTTTCCCTTCAGAGATTTATTCTTTTAAGGATATTTACTTTCTGACGGACGGTTGTCACGGGGAGGGAGTGTGTTGTCCCTGCAGGCGGATATCTGTTGGTGAGAAACCCCGGGAGCCTTCGGGTCCTTAATCATCATGGAGCATCTCATTGAGTTTTTTATTGATCAATCGGGGAGCTTATCGGGACATCCGTGGTCTCAAGGTCCTTTTAGTAGAGGAGTCTGTTTTCCTTGTTTGGGTTGTCCCGGAGCGTTTTGGGAGTCTTCCATGGCGCACAAGAAATAGTCGCCGATGAAATTTTCAAGATCCTCCACCTTGAGTGAAGCTATGTCAGCGTTGTCCCCCAATTTAATTTGGTCTGCAAAGAATAAGTTGGCATTGACGGTTTTTGTAAATTTTAGTCTAGCAGGGGGGGCCATGTTGAATCTCGAAAATTCAAGACTCTGATCTACAGCATTCCACATTCGGGGTCCATTTACATTGATTTTTAAATTATTTTTCCCTTTTTAAATATTTATTGATTAATATTTATTTAGTTTATATTTTACAAAAGTTTATATATTATTGACAAATAAATTGTCATTTTATTTTTTAATGATTATTTCATTTTGATTGTTTTTTGTTTTCATTTCAGTAATAACAATATTTAATAACCACATTAAATCACATACACTGTATTTGTTTTTTTAAAAATGTTAAAATGTATAGGTCTTCAGCCCATATAAATTTTTATTTTCCCCCCAGCTTCTGGTTTAAACTTTAAGTAAACGAATAAAGTGAAGGGGAACGCCCTGTTGCTGCAGTATCAGGGGGGATGCATAACTCAACGCGCAAAAAGATAGCCAAAATACAAGAAAACATTTCTTCTTTAAAAACATCATAAAATCAATAAACCATTAAACAAAAAAAGTTTTAAAAATTGATCGGTTTTTTGATACGAAATTTGATTAGTTTAGGAGGGCGGGTTTTTAAATTTTTTTGATGGTGATCAAAAACAGGTGGCTCACCTGTTCGGGCGGGGCACGGGGGTTTAACTGCTTTGATCAAAATGAAATAGAATGATCAGATTCAGAACAGCTTCATAGGGGGAATTTGCCCCATTTACAGCACCCCAGCACAAAAGGGAAAAAGAAATAATAAAATATGTCAAAGGTAAATAAACACCGCACTGGATTCAGGAGGACAGTGAGGAGAAGCCCCCCCTTTTTTGGTGAGAGGAGACCGCTTGTGATTCAACGTTTGTACTTTATAAAAACATTATATTGTTGAAAAGCCCTTTTTCTTTTTTTGAATCGGAATGCCTTCAATAGCACCCCCGATCGGGAGACGGTCACAGAAGAGAGGTTGTGAAATTCGTCGGCGCACAGGTCGGGGAAATTAAGAGGAGTTGAATAAACATTTTAAGTCAAAGATCTGTCATTTTTATTGTCACTGCTTTGATTGTAAAATTTTGGAATTAGTTGCTTTCCCTAAATGTTTAGCAATGTAGAATATTTTCCCCCCTCCGATTGTTTGCCATTTTTTTTGAACCATTGCTGGTGCTGCTTCGGGAGTTGTACAGAAAGCGAAAATATTTGAAAACCTTGGCCTACTTAAGTATTGGTCTGCTCTGATTGCAATTTGTTGATTACTATAAAATAAGAGATAGTTTATAGCTGAATTATGATTAACAAATTTTTCTGCAGATATGTGACAATTTTTTTCATGTTTAGTCTTCATGTCAACTTAGCTGTATAAACACAGATACAAAATCATGTACATATATAATAGGGGGGGCAATTTCCTATTTAGATGTTACAGTCAAGGAAAGACCTAGCAAGTAGGCTAATTAGCAATTAGCTTTACCCATAAGCATACTAACAAACAAAATTTTTTAAAGAATGTTCATAAGACAGGCAGTACATTAAAATAAAAGACGATGTTGAAAATTAAACTTTTTACCATTTATGACAACATCATCACTTCCAGGCATAAACAGAAGGTAGAAACAAATGCTAGTTGCAAATAATGAAAGTTAACGTTACCCCCTCCACCCCCCAAGGCACACCCCCCTTTCATGAGAGACAATTTTATCTTTGATTTTTTTGACGCCAGCTTTATTTTATTCTGACCCGTGAAATAAACAGCAACATAGGTCACCTTATCTCAGGAGAACTGTTAGCAATTGGACTATAATTCACCCAAAGAATACATGTTGCCAAAATTCTCAACCAAACAATAAAACTATAAAAACATTTCAGTTAAAAAAACCTGTTAAAGATCCAACAGGGAAGTTAAGGTTACCCCCGCCTGTGGCGCCATTGAAATTTCTGAAGGAGGTTAAGTTTTCACAGTTTCACACTGTAGAGTTAAATTTACACTGCATGTCTGGGTAAAACTACCACTTAATTTTCTGTTGTTCGGGACTGGTCACTGACACAGACTGATGGTGTGTGTATACATGCATTATGTTTTGAGATACATTAATGTGTAATAATGCACTTATTGATTTTTGACAATACTGCTATTTGCGGCCCGGAACCCAATGTTCAAATGATAAAGAAGGGAAGAAGATAAACAGATTAGAATACAGATCAAAGCAGATTAGAATCAGACAAAGAGATTAGAACAGAACGAAACAACTGAAGTGTTTAACAGAAGACACGCTGCTCTTTTCCCACCTGAGAAAGTGAAGACAAAACTTTGAGCAGCTATCCATCAGTTATGGGCATAAAGGGGGGACACAAATACAAAAGAAACACTCATTAACCAGCAATTTTTTTTTTTCCAAAACACATTTCACCAATGGGGAGGTAAATAAACATTTTCCAAAATTTTCCCAAATTTGAAAGTACCTGCTCCAGTTAAATTTTAAAATTATATTATTGGAGTATTAATGCTGATACATCAACTTTAAGCTGTATTTGGGGACTCCCACCCCGCGTCTTAGGGCGGGAAGGCAGGGTACACTCCTGGAAAAGCCCTTTCACACAGGACACATAGAGACAGAAAACCCATACACTCACATTCACACCTCCCCAATTTTAAAATTTAACCCAATTTTAACCCTAATCCCCATGCATTTTTTTGGATGGGGGGAGGAATAGAGCCCACGCAGACAGGGGAGAAATGCAACCCAAAAGGTTCCCCGGGGGGGAATAAAACCCAGTACCTTCTTGCTGTGAAATGACAGAACCCATCCCAACCCGGCTGCCCAATCATTTGTATTGATTCAATATGTTTGCCTTGGGAGACAAAACTATCATCTGGGAGTTATCCTGTAGGAGCTTTAGAGACCCTATCTCTATCAATTCAACTGTATGGTTATTTTATAGATTTTAGCCTAACACGGACTGGCACATCTGGGGCCTTAGCGACAGAATGAACAATGGGAGCAATCAGATGCCACGGGGGGACAGCTGTGTTATGTTTGGGTTAAGGGTCCGGACCAGGCTTAGATTTAAAACTACTACTGTTACTACTACATTTAAAGAACAAGAAAAACAAGAAGGTAAGTGACTGACATTACACCGTTTTTAAAAAATGGCTAATTACTGTTTTATAACTTTCCCCAATGAAATAAGTTAAAGGCCTGATTAATTGATATTTTGCTTACTTAATTTTTTATAAACCCAAATGCCAAAACTAAAGACCAGTAACCGCTGTTAGCTCTATAAATTGTAGAGTAGGAGTTAGCTTACTTAACAAAATGAAATGTAATTGTTAAAATTACTTTAAAGCCCCCAGTCGTTTAAAAAAATACCAAGTTCATTTTGTTAAAATTTAACTGCTCCAACTGAGAACACATACTGCAATAGCGGGTTGTATTCACTCTTCATAACCGACGGGGCGATTGGACAAGTCATGTAGTTTAATGGTTTACCCATTTTAAGGGATTAATTCTACTTTACTTAACAATACTTATTTTAAAAATCAGCTTAGAGAAATTTAAATGTATTAAAGAGGAATCGATTCAACGTTGGCATTTGAGGCTTTCACTGAGAAAAAAAGACAGAACCAATCAGAGGTTTCATGACAGGCTAAAACCAATAGAGGCGTCACCACACTGCCAAACACAGGCTGTCACACACTGAACCAATCAGAGGCTGTCACAAAGGGGACAATTGGTTGGAAGGGTTTAGGGGTCGTCGACATGGCACTCTGACAAGTCAGGAGCTTAGCGGGTTTAGCCATTTAAGGGTTAACGCTGACGAATTAACACTCCCGGGGTCTTTTAAACCCCCAAAAAAATTTAACAGTTTGGGCTGCCCAGGTCATATAAGCAATATGTTACCATAGTTAAATATGGACCCCAGGGGGACGGACCTAGCTGCATTAACACAAGCCCAGAGCCAAGGCAAAACCACTGCACTGTCAACTTGACTTAAGTCGCTTTAAAAACATCCGCAGTTAAAAACGATAACAAGAAAAGTTGGTTTAAAAACAGTGAAATCATGTGCACATCTTCCCTCGGTTTTCCTCCACCTTCCACTGTCGACATTTCCGTCACTACCTGAGTCCTTTTTCCCCGTCGCTAGTGCGCATGGCCATCGACAAAGATTTAACAGAGACGATGGTCACTGCCCCCCATTTCACTGAGATTGTCTTCCTGCAGTAGCATTTGCAGCTAACGACAAAGATTGGAAAAAAAAAGACAGTCACCCCTTTTTCATTATCAGCCCCAGAAAAACTAATGTGTTTCATTCATCAGACGTTATTGATTGAAACTTTTTTAAAAAGTTAGATTCTTCTGAATCCACTGTGATGGGGTAAATGCAGCTTTTTTTGTAACCTGCAATAAACGGGAAACACAAGAATGTTTAAAATTTTAAAAAACAGTGACATGTTCACACTGTATGTGATCAAGGCGATTGACCCCAAACAATTTTAAGATGGCAAATATATCACCAAGGGGTTTCATTAGATGTTGAAATTTGGGTTAAAAAGTTCATAATATTCTCAGTTAAAACATTTTTTTTTAAGGTGCTCAAGGGAAACAAAAAAACCCCTCGGGAGCATCTTAGTTAATTCTGGGGAAGACTCATGTTGTGTCAATGTCAGACTATAAACAGAGATAATCTATATCCCCGATAACATCCGGGACAAATGTACAGCATAAAAGGGTGACAGCCCCTCCTACTGTGCTGGAACCGCAAATCATGAATAAAATAGGATAATGAACTGTTTGAAATAAATAAAGTCCTTTTTATTCCAGCTGTTCATCTAACCTTCCAACACCCCTTTAAAAAATATATTTTGTCTCGTTATTTGAATGGCACAAAGACTCACTACCCGCACCCCCATGCACCCTACACACACCTCCCACCAATTGGTTGATCTATGCAGAAAGAGGTGAAAAACCAGTGGCGGATAAAACAACCTAAAAGGGATGCGTCTGCAGAATTTAAAGGGGTGGCCCTGAGCAATGGAAGACTAAAAGAAAATGGTGTTTTTTGAGGACCTGGCTGCCCGGGGAGTTAAAAAGTTCCCTTTATATAACATGGATTGAAAAATATGGATTTCCAAGTCCATACTATGCCAAAACACGAATTACAACTGTCCCCCTGTTGAGGTGCTCCACTTAGAGGAGCGGGGAAAAAACCCTGCTGTCCCCTTCCCTCCACCATGGTGTCCATGGGACATCAAGCCTGGATGAATGACCCAACTTTAAATAAAGAGGAAATTTGGTGGGAGAACAGGGGAATTAGGTCAAAAGTCAGTTTGATCACATTTTGCATTTTGGCCCTTTTTTCCAAAAACAAAACAAGATAATTCTGGCAAATCATCATGAGTTCAGACAAAACAGCTTCTGACACTTTCTAAACCCACCTTTCCTTTTTCCCCACGGGAACATAAAAATACAAAGTTTATGAAAGCATCAAACATCAGATTGAACCTTGCATGGTCTTAAGATCAAACATCAAAGATGTCTGTAACAGAAAAAAAAGTTGTTTGTTCTCAATATCATCAAAAAAAGGATGAAAAAAAAGCCTAGAGTAGAAATTTCCCAGGCCATACAGGCCATCGGGTCGCTCATGTCATTATAATTTTAACTAAAATGTCCATGCTGTAAAACAAACAGTTTCAATGATCTCAGTTTTTCTAGAGGTCAATTTATAAATTTACCCCCAAATTCAGGCAAACCCTTTCTGGGGAAAATTTCTAAAACCCTCTCATAGACCCCCAGAGGAAAAAAAACCCCTTTCTGTCAGGAGGGGAAAACCCCTTTCTTTTCTCCAGGGGAACGATCACCATTCTGCGGGGAAACCCTTAAAACAGAATAAACAGACATTAGAATCATCATAAAGGCATTATAACAAGAATATTTATGAAAATGTTGAAAAGTTGACTGTATGTTGGAGATGTTTTTAGTTTTTTTTGCCCCTGTTCTCATCATGGTTTCTGGAACAGAGCGTTTTTTTTTTTCTTCATTTGGGGATTTGGGCAGTCACATGTAGCGGGGGACCCTTTCCTCCTGATATTGGGGTTTCCCCAGGGGGGAGTCAGTTGATTACTTTGCAGGGGACAGTAGATTCAGGATTTTTCCAACCTTCACTGCTGTGTTTTCGGGGAGGAGGATCTGAAAGGGGCCCGCCAGCCTGGTTTCCATTTTTTTCCTTCTGAAGTCTTTCAGACCCGAGCTCCTGGGGGAGCCAAGGGTGGACCTTCAGCTTGACCAGGAGTGAGCAAATTTGTTTCCAGGATCCTCCTTTTTAAGCATTGTCCGCAGATCCTGGTGGGGGGATGGACAAAGCCCCTCCATTTCAGCTGTCCATCTTTTTTCCAGGAAATCAATCTGACCCCTTTGAGGACCCCTGGTTAAACGTCTGTATCCTGTTTCTCTTTTACCTGCCCCCGGGGTTTGAAATAAAAGATAGCAAAAAAAAACAACAAAATAGAAACACAGATAAAAAAATCCATTGTGTTATTTTTACTCAAGATTTTGCCAAATTTCAAAAAAAAAGCCCTTCGGGTTTTTTTTTGCCTGTTGATAGAACTGTGTTTATTAAATAGGCCTTTATTTTGAATGGATGTTAAGAAAAATACTAGTGTACGCTGACTATTTTGTTTATTCTGAAGGACCAACTGACTATATCTGTGTTAAATTTTTCCTTTTTTATAAATTTACTAACATCCCATTTTAGATATTAATGAGTCTAAAAGGCCCTTTGTGTTTAAAACCAGTTGTATATCATAAACATTTAGCCTAGTTATACTTAAAATATAGGATATTCAAATATTAAAAATCAAAAATCCATAACGTTTAATGTGGCCTCGATGAAATGGGAGTTTATACCCTGTTCTAGTGGAAAATGAGGTTTAGCACGATTCAGGGGTACCTTGTGTGTCCTCTATCCAGTGGGAGGGTCTCACCCCCTTACCTGAATGTTGTCGTGCCCCCCTCTGTTGTCTCTTTTTTCCTGTACCTGTATGGGAGAGCCCAGTACAGTTAGTGCACTATAGTATGACACATGATCAAGTTTTGTGAAGTCTAGAGGGCCCCCAGATCATATTGCAGGCCCTCAAACGTGTCCGTAAAGCTTGAACAGTAAAACCCATATATTGTTGGTGGGGTTATAGACATCAAAGCAATAAGCAAGGCCTCAACCGTTTAAATTTGGGAATCTGCAGATTTTCCAATTTTACTCTTTCAACTTGACCTTGGGACTCCCAAACCTAGGCAGATAGTGATTAATTAAAAATTACAACTGCTTTATCTGATAACCAAAAAAAGAGCGTTACTGTAAGAAATGATTTTTGGGGTCGTGGGATCTGAATTAATGTGTTAGGTAAAATACATTCAATATTTTTGGATTTTGATTTTGAAGCAGATTTTTGTGGAAAAGATGGGGGAGCAAGTTTAAAGCAAAAAAATGAATTTTTAAATAAACTTTTTATTTATTTTGCTGTATTTTTGGGCCATAGACGGGATATTTTTAAAAAGGAAAAGAATTTTTAATAAATTCAGTATTGATCACATTCAAATCAATGTGCAGATTAATGTAGATGACTATTACACAAATAACACAACAAAAATTTAAATTTTATAAAGGGGTATTTCCACATTGGGGAGTTTATCAAAAAATAACTCAATGTTCTTGTTTGGGTTATAATCAATTTGTACTGTTTTCTATTTAAATTTATAAATGGATAACTTTTAAAGGGGTTTTAAATTTATAATACTGAACCTTGTGAAATTTTAATAAACAAATTGTTTTGTCTGTTACCTCATTTTATTGAGAAAATTTGTGTATCTTTTTCACAGTGTGCAAAATTTGAGTCTAAAATCTGTCCCTGAGCTGCTTTAAGTGCTTCATAAGTTTTCAGTCCGCTCCGGGAGGGTGAAGTTTAGTCTGTAGAGGTCACAGTCACATACAGAGTCATTTCCTGTTTGGTACTAAATCCATATCCTGTCTGTAGTCCTTTTTGGGGGTAAAAAAAACCACGTAAATAATTTGTGTCTGGGTGATTGGGTATTCTTTAAAACAGTCAGTTTAATTTAGTATTTTTGTCAGTACAGTCAGTGACTGATACAGACTGTGTGTTCTGTTTTTTTGATGGCTTTTGTTTCTACATCATGTTATGTGATGGTGGTTATCTGTTTTCAAGCCAAAGTGAGTGTATTTTTAAATTTTACCCTGGGAATGTGAATGAGAACACATCTCTAATCCTTTGGTTCAAGGGAGAAGAAAAAAGTTTTTTCTTTTTATCACAGTATCAAGGTCAGCATTCACTATAATTAATTAAAACAAACAGCCATATTGGATGAAGGAAATAAAGTCAGAAAATGTTTACCATTACCATTATAGAATCAATCAATTTAACATTTCCCTTACATGGGTTTTTCCCTATCAATCAACAGAAGTAGGGGAAAAGTAAATCCCATTGTGCAGCATCCCTCAGGCTGTAACAACTCTGAGACCCCAAACTGCAAGGATACCACCTTTAGGGACGGCACAAAAAGGGGGAGAAGTGGGTGTCTCCTTTTTAGACCTAAATCACAGGGTGTAGTTTTTCATTGCATGTTCAGTAGCATCCTGTGTGTGAGCGACATGTGTGGGTGGTTCCAAAGTTAAGAAGGATTCTTCATTGCACAGGGATAAATGATAAAATGAATAGGGTTATTATTTTAAAATAGACAGAAGCTAAATCTTTTTTTTATTTATTTATTTATCAGCTCAACTGATGAATCAGTGGGGCCAAGTTTACAATCAGAGAAATTTGGGGGCAAATACTAACCTGTGGGTTCCCGTTTCTCATCTAGTTTTGCTCGCATTGGGCCTAAGTTGGGGCCCTCAAACCCCTTAATAGATTTTTTCATTCTCACTAGGAGAGGGAAAAGGAGTGTTTGATCAAGGGGAAAAAGGGGGATGACAGGGGGGTGTGTTATCTTTGCCAGTTATGTGAATGGAAATGTAGAAAATGTGTGTTAACCCCTTCCCCATACCATTATTTGTTAGGTTTTATTTTCCCTTTTTAAAGCTAATTTACATTTTAAAGAGGGTCTAGCATTTATTTTGTTATACGCTATGCTTCCTTTTTTTTTTTTTTAAAATTATTTTCTAGGTTTTTCTGCTCCCCCCTGTGTCTGTGTTTGTGAGTCTTCTGAGTCTTGTATCCTTATTTAATTGCTTCAATTTATCCACTTATTTTGTTTTTTTTATGGTATTTAGGAAATGCCTCCAAAACAAAAAACTCTCCTTTCACAAATTTTTAACTTGCCTGCTTTAATTGCCAAATTTTGGATTACTGTTGTACATAAAAAAACTACACATGCACACAATTTCAAGTGTAGGACGAATGCCCCGTTAGGGGACCAGTCAGAAAACTTTTACAGAAAGTCCGGGGCTATATCTTTTAAATGGGGGGGCCTAACCCCGTTTTACTAAAGTTTTACACCCAAGATATGCACCAAAAACCCCCCCCAAAAGTAATACCACACTATTTTTCAGAGTTTTGTTTCACCGGGCCCCCCTTTTAACTCTTGAAGAAAACCCAGCCCACACAATTTCCCAAAGGGGTTTTAATTCTTTTTTCTTTTTTCCAGATATTCTTAGATGAGGGCTTAACTCCCTTTCTATTTTTTATTCTCTTATTTTTTTTAATTAATATAATGTTTATTGACTCATTTAGACTAAAAATCACCAACACCAGACATCGCTTTAGTTATACTCAATATAACTATTGAAAAGCTTGTGCTTACTCTTTTGAGCTTTTCACCCCTGTGATGTCTGGGTAAAGAAAGCTGGATATCCGGGCTCCTTTAACCTTGAGAAAACACATTTGATTCATTTTTGTCTAGAGCAGCTTTATTTTTCCCTTCTTGTTCCCTTTTTGTTGTAACTGATTTCCAAAGCACAACATTGAAGATACTGCACATATCATCCCTTTTTTTTCTGGCCCCCAAAAGGGGGCCCGTGGTGTTTTTAATTTTTTTTAATTTATTTTTTTTTTCTTTTTCAGAGCCTTATCTCAAGGTATAGCTTTTTCCTGAGTCCCTACTGGGTGTCCTGACAGAAAACAGTGATCTTGTTTAGGGCCCCGGTTAAAAATCACACTTTTTCCAATTTTTTTGCAAAGTTCCCGGAACCCTTTTTACGAGGGAAAATTTTTACCATTTACAGTAACGCACCTCCATCTGGCAAAAATTTTTACAAAGTTCCTAGGTGGCAGTGAGGAACAGGACTCTGTGGTGCAACGGGAGCTGCCGATCCGATCAGAAGGTTGGGTTAAATCACGCAGAGTCAAAGTCTTTATTATTTTCTCTGAATCAATGAAGGGCCATTTAATAATGCTGTAAATTTTAAATGTCAAAGATTACCATACTTAAAAAAATTGAATAAAAAAAACCGCTGACAATAACTTGTAATTTTTTCAGTTAATTGTTAATAATTGATCATTTTTAAAAAAATAAAGCGTGTGGTTAATGCCAAATTAGAAAAAAACACAAAAATAAAGAAAACCTTTTGGGTATTTATTTAAAAAAGTGCATTTTTTTAAAAATCACAGAATTTTGATAGTTAACTAATAATACACCAGTAGTTTTAAGACTAACGTTGGTTGAATGATCAATGATGTAGTTTATAACAAGCCAACCCGAGTTTGTCTCAACCAGAGTCTTCATGATGTTGACTGATCTGCAGTCAGGGGCACCATTTTTAAAAAGCCCTGTAGTTAACTTCGATTTAGCATCCTGGTCTGTAGATTATCACCAAAAGTAGATTTAGACTGTTGCCGTTTGCATCCATCTGAATAGGACAATTTTGTTTGAGGTTTTTGCTCAAGATTTAAATAAATAAGTATTGTGATATTTTAATTCTGTTTTTATAAGGTTCATATTATTTGATGGCTCCACTGAGCTGTCTGGGGGTTTTTCAAAAAAAATTGCCCATTGAAAAGTGTATTCTAGTTCTTTTTCCATGACTGCAGGAGGAAGAGCGGGCAAATGGTACAGGGGGTGACAACAGAGTCTCCCTTTGAAAAAGAAAAGTTGGGGTTTGGGAGGGCTGGAACCCAAGACCTCACACATGCAAAGCACACACTCTACCACTGAGCACAGCCCCCCTGATGCCCTCAACAAACCACTACCCCCCCAACCACATTAAATGTAGGCCATACAGACCTCCCGTTACTTTCAAAATGTAAAAGCAGCACTATACTATCACTGGGGGAAAAAGGGCTGTGATTGCTGGGAATCAAACTCAGATCAACTGTTTGGGAAAGGGAGCTATGTTCACCCCTACCACCATCATGGTCAAAAAAACAGTTTCACAAAGTCTGCAATTTATCTGTACATTGAGACTAAAAAAACTCCAAAAAAATCCGCCTCATCCCAGAAGGGTTTTGACTGACCCAACCCGTTTCAGGACTTCACACATCATCAAGGGGTCCTGCTCCATCTCCTCAGACCCCCCTTACCATGCACTAATCTACTGTTTGAGTACCAGGAGAGGATGGGGGTGAAATGATGCCATCCGACAAAACTGGAAAAAATACATCAGAAAGGATTGAAAAACATTCCCCCTTTAGAGCCGAAACCCACTACAGAAAAAAGGGCTTAGTTTTTGGCCAGTGCCTTTAAAACCCCTTATTTGAAAAAAACAAAACAAACTTTGAATAACTTATTATATTCCCCGAAATTTTCTAAATCTCGGTTGCCTCAAACAATCAGAGGTCCTCTAAAGATAGTTTAAATGGGGAGATGATAGTGTTCAAAATTACAATATCCCTGTCAAAAATAGGGGTTTTAATGATATTAATTATCATGCTGTATTAATTCCCTGTTAGTGCCAATTTTAAGCCCTATGAACAAATATAGTCATAAACAAAAGTCAGAAACCAAAATCCCAAAAAAGGAGAGACTTATAAAAGACACTGGCGTGTTATTTATCTTTAAATATTTTTTCGACCCTCACGTACTATTAGCTATTATAGTTGAAAAAAATTGTCATATTTTTTTTTATGTAAACATTAGAAGACATTCTCAAATTTGTCCTTCTTCTTCTCCCTTGTTTTTTCTTTTTACCCTTTATTCTGAAGGCTTCGTTTTTAGGGTGGAATTTGTAAAGAAAATATATTTAACAGTTCTGTTAGGGTAGCTGTCCATCAACTTTTTAGCTGTAGCTTCTCTGCCCCCACTACTTCTTAGGCTCTGGTCTCCCTAGACTGAACTACTGCTGCTATAAAACAGTCATTCCTCTAGAGGAGTTAAACCCCAGCCACCAGCATGAAAAAAAAAACCCGTGATCCAAACCACAGACCGATGGGACTGATGTGTTTTCCTCTGTCCAACCCCATACTAGAGAGGAAAAAGAGCTGAGGAGATCTTGTCCAAAAGGCAGCCAGACTGGAACAGGATGAGATCCACTCCTCCAAAATTTTTGGAAGTATGTTCAAGTCCATCTTATAAATAACTAGACTATCATGTGGGGTTTAGTGTATGGGCTAATGCTAGCATGCTAACATTTGATTATGAAGTCTCTGTGGCAACGGGCCCGCTGTCGCGAACCAAAGGTTGGTGGTTCGACTCCCAGGGGCGGGTTTAGTTAATTAACCACACTGGGAAAACAAACCTGGTTTTGTGATCAGTAATATTCACTAAATTTTGCCCGGCCCCCTACAAGACTGTTGTAGGGACTTTCCATGGTGCTATGGAGGAATTTTGTTTTTATTTTTCAATCAAAAAAAATAAATTTTTAAACCCCAAAAAAAGATTTGAGAAAAAGAGAATAGACAACAAAAAAATTTTTTGGGCAAACAGAAAGGGTTTCAATTTTAAAAAAAAATTTTGAGAGATATTTTTAACGAAATCAAAAAAATATGTTTTTAGTAAAAAAATACAGTCATTTTGCTTATAAATCAGTGCTCTTTGTTTTCAAGTTTAAAAAATTTTATTTGGGAATTCCACCACTCAGTGGGCGGGGGCCCACGCTGGTGGATGACAGAAGAGTTTTATTGGTTGGGGGACCTGGCTCTGGGGAACCCCCCCTTTTCCCCTTTCACCCCCTTTCTGTGCTGGGCCGGGGGGTGTTGATGGTCTGCTGCTCTTCTGTTTAAACGTTTCCCCCTAAGTTGAATTGTACTAAAGGGAGGCTACAGCCTCGTACAACAACAAAAAAAAACAAAAATGAATTTAAAGCATTTTCTTCCATTGCTGGTCAAGCCTGAGCGAATAGGGGTTGGGGCCGCTCATTCAGGGGCGTCTCACGAAAACAAACAGCCAAAGGCGAGGGGAAGATGGGGTTTAGAAAGAAAAAAAAGAAAGAAAAAAATGTTAAAACCAGAAAAGGATGTGGTTAAATAGGGAAGCCAGGGGTCACTATAGGGCAAACCAGCAATAAACAGACGTTGTTTTTTTTGGGTGAGCTGCAGATCCCCCACAAACAGTGGAATGTAATGAAAAGGAAAACCCCTGCAGCAGGTGACTTGTTTTGTTTCGAGAAGAGCTGTCCAAAAAACACATATTGTATAGACATATATACTTTATAGAAAACTATTTATGTATAAATGGGAAAAAAATTTAAGAAAATATATGTATTGTCATTACAGAAGAAATTGCAAAATATTTTTATTTGTATCCACGAGTTTCCAAAGACATATATTGTTTTCTATATATTGTAAGATATCTATTTTTTTATAGAAAAAGAAATGATAAGAAACACATATTTATTGTTATTATTATTTTTTATTCCTTGTTAATTGTTGTTTACTATATTATAGAGTTTGTTTACCACATTTTTAAAATTACATTTTCACTACAACAATTTTCTATATGTCCAGATACCTATTTATTCAGCACTGAAATAATTTATAAAAAGTGATTTTTTTTATATAAGAAATTGAATGTTCTGTTCCCTGTTTTTATTTGTAACCTTACCTTTATCTCTGTTCTGTGTTCTCAGGTTGCACTACTTGAAAAAACACTGAAAAAAATCTGATTGTGTGACACTTTGTTTTTAATCATACTGTTATTGCTTTTGTTTATAAGACAATGATTTAAGAGTGAAGATCGTGGGAGGATACCTTCTGGCTGCATTTATATTTATTTCACACTCAGCCATGTTTGGGCAAAATCAAACAATCATCGAGGGAATGCATACCTGCTGCAAAAACCCTTTAACGATTTTATCTGGCAAAAAGTTGTTGAATTCCCAACCCATTCTGTCACGGGGTTTTGGTCAGCTCCTTCCTCTACTGGGTGCTGTCTCCACTGCGACGATAAACATCTTTTTAGCTAAAAGAAAAAAAACTCCTGAAAAAAAGACATGCAAAATTTAGGATTTTTGGGGGCAACATCTGTCTAACCATCATAAGAAACCTGAAAAAAACACAGCTGAGTGAATTTACTTAAGGAAACAGCAAGATTTTTTAATTTAGTTTCAAAAATGCTGGGGTTAATGGTAGCATCCTGTTGTTAGCTAGGCCTTTTTTAAAACACACTGTGGCGGGGGCATCATCAGACCAATAAAGAAAAGACAAATTTAAAAAATCAGACTATACTTTCCCCTGTTTTTTGCCTCCCACACTCTGTGTCCCCTCACTTTTCTTTGCGGTCCTAAAATCAATAAAGTTGTACCGGTTTGATTCCGCCCCGGGCTTTTCTGTTGGGGGTTTTTCCCAGTTCTGTACCCCCTTCCACCATCCAAAAAAACATGGGGGGTTAGGTTAATTGGCTAATTTAAAGCCCCAAGGGGTAACGTGAGGCAAATGGTTGTATGTCTCTGTGTGTGCTTGGGAAAAACTGGGGTTTTTTGTGCTGAAAAAAAATTGTTTTTCAGTTTAAAAAAAAACCATAGTTTCTATAAACAGAGGTTACCTCACCCCTTTTCCATCTTGGGTTATTGCTGTCATGTTTGATTTTTGAGACCTATTTGGATGAGATGGGGCCTCATGTCCTGGTCTTATTGAAGATCACTGGTACCAACTATAAGAAGAAGTAGAGGATCATGATCATGTGACATATAAACAGGTAATACATAATGTTCAACCCTATTTTTCCATCCCATAAAGGAGCAGTTGCTCCCCCTATAAGGTTTGGGAAGAAATTTAGGGAAATGTCTTGCTCAAAGAAAAGCAACTTGCTGGGGGCGGGGTAGTTGAGAGGCAAACCCCTTTCACTGAGCTACAGCCACCCCCGATAGGGGCCTGGATGGCTGCAACAGTTAGCTTCCTCATAAACTTTAGAGAAGCTGCTCCATAACTTTGATAAAAAACTTTAAATGCTTTCTAAATCTTTTTTAGGTAACTGTAAATTTTGACTTTTCCTCCTGATCATACAAACCAGGTTACTCACTTAGAACTTTTGTGGTTAATTAAAACAAACAATGTTTCTGGGGGGGCTCAAACCAAACCTTCGGTAATATAAACACACTGGCCGATTGCACCAAGAGACTTAGAGCATGTGTTAAAATTTGCAAGCCCATACATAACACTAAGGGCACCCATTTATTGTTATAAGATGACTTAAACATACTTGATAATAAACACAGTTTCCTTCTTCATTCAGTAAATTTGTCCACATCTGAGCTGACCTCACCTGGGTCCACAATTCATCAAGTGGGGAAGACCCAACAGAGACTTTCTTCCCCAGGAAGCAAAAAGCCTCCCCTTTAAACCCCTTGATGAACTGTTTGGGATGTGAACAGAGGAACAGGAAAAGGAGAGAACAGTTCTCCATCTGAGGAGATGGGGTCATCCTGTTCCAGTCTGGCTGCCTTGTCAGGGCAAGGGCTCTCAGCTCTCTGCAACCTGCTCACAGTGATTTTGGGGGGCAGAGCTTTTAATTTTTTCCAAGGTCAGCACTTAGGGGCTTTTTTTCACCCAGGGGGTTGGGGTTTAACACCTGGTAGAGAATGATGTTTATGGCAGCAGTCTAGTCATTAAGATTTATTTGCTGCGCCACTGTCAAAACTAAAGCAGCCATCGTCCCTTTTTTTTCCCGTGATAATATTCTGTTGCTTTGGTTTTTTTGGGGGGGTACACTGTCGCCACAGCAAGAAGGTTTCCGGTTTCCCGGCCCCGGGCCTTTTGGGGGGAGTTTGCAGTTTCCTGTGTCTTTTGGGGGTTTTCCAGGTACTCTGGCTTCCCCCACCATCCAAAAAAATGCATGGGGATTAGGTTAATTGGTAATTTAAATTGGGCCGAGGGTGAATGTGAGTGTGAGTGGTTGTCTGTCTCTATGTGTCCTGTGATGAACTGGGGACTTTCCAGGGGGACCCCGCCCCTCTGCTCTATGACAGGGGGTAGGGTCCAGCCCTCGAAAGGGTGGGTGGACGTTTTTTTGTCCAAATATATATATTAATTTTCAGATTTTTCTCACATTTTTTTCTTCCTTTGGGTGAATTCCTCATACACATTTCTTTCTTGTTTACTTACGATTAAACTTTTATGAAAAATGTCTTTTTTTTGTTAGCCATTCTGAATTACCCCAGTACCCCAGCCGGGTTTAACCCCAATCCCAGTTTTCTTTTTTTTCTGTGGTGTTAACACCTAACACATGAAAGGTCTGTGGGTATTTTAGCGGGAGGTGACAGATTTTCCCTTTCAGGTGAGGTGTCCCGAGCAAAATCCAAACCCCCTCCTTGGGGGGTTTTTGTATGGCAGCCCTTTGCTCTGACATTTCCCCTTCATTTTTTGAACATGTAAAGGTTGTATGGGAAGTAAAGTAAGAAAGTAAACAAATGACAAGAGGAAAAAGCTGAGAGAACTTGACACCACTGTCTTCATCATAGTTCATTTTTTCACCACTTGAGAAAGGAACTTAATTTTCATAAACTAACATGAGTCAAAACTAAGAAACAAACTGAGCAGACCCCCTCAAAAGGAACAATGTTTTATTGAATCAGATTCTTGGGAACTCATCATTCTGGGGGATGTCACTGTAAACCACAGAATATTCTGACACCCCTGCTGATCATATCAATATAAAGAATACATTCTATGATGTCATTTTTCGAGGGAGGCTATTTAAATTGCTGTGGGCAGGAGGTCATAGGTTCAACCCCACCTGTGGCAAGGATGGAGGGAAAAGGGCAGGGCAGGTAAGGTAAAATTAACAGTGACATGAAGACAGCACAAGATATGGCTCAATAAAACAGTAAATAGTGAAAATGCTGATTATGTAAACATCAGTAACATGTTTAAAGAATTTAAAAAGAAAATTTTTGTTAAATTTCCCAATTAAAATTTTTTTAAACCAAAAAAATGGTTTTTTTGTTATTTTTTATATTTGGGCCATTTGAGCTCTGATTTGGGCCTTGACCTCACAGTGTGCCAGCAGCACAAAAACTTTTATATTAATGTGTTCAAAATTTTGACTAAAAATTGATATCAAAAACCCCCTAGTGGATGTAGTCATGGTCGAGTGCCTGGTTTGTGTGTGACACCTGGGATCAATACCCCGCCATGAAAACAGAGGATCTTTAAACTGAGTGATCCTGAAACAATGAAATGGAGGAAATGAAATGAGCTTTGTGAACCCCTCCCTTTTCCCCCACTGATAGTTTACTTTTTTTATCTTCCCGAGGAAGAAAGTCTTGTTGGGTCTTCCTCACTTGGTGAGAGGTGTGTGGACCAGGTGAGGTCAGCTCAGATGTGGACTATATATACTGAATGAAGACACTTTACTCTGAAGTTGCTCCTGGGCTTACTGTAGACAATAACTGTCCTTTTTCAGGGTGGGTAAAAAGCACAGGTTGAATTTTTCTATGTTTGTACCCGAATATATGTAAAATCATGATCTGATCTTCGTTAGACCAGGACATGAGGCTCCACCCCCTTTAGTCCAAATATGGTCTCAAACTTACAAAATGAAATAATAATCCAAGTGGAGACCAATGGGTGAGGTTACACTATTTTTAAACTATGGTAATATTTTTTCAGCATAAATAATTCCAGTTCATCGAGGGGACATAGAGACAGACTGTCACTCACACTACATTCACACCCAATGGGGAATTTAGGGAAACCGGGGTACCCGGGAGAACCCACACAGACACAGGGGAAATGCAAATCCACACAGAAAGGAATCAAACCCTGTACAACATGTATTGATTTTTAGTGGCTATGAAAGTGAGAGGACACAGAGTGTGGGAGAGAAAAAACAGAGGAAGATGAGTCTGATTATTTAAAGTTTGTCTTTTTTATGATTGGGCCTGATGATCCCACTGCCACAGTTGGATTTGAAAAAGCGCTAAACACAGGGTGCACCATGTAAAACCCCGCATCATACTGAAACCTGGATCTCAAGTGTCACCATTCAGAGTGTGAAAAATTTTTAAACCCTTTCACTCTCTCACCTGCCACACCCCATTTTAAACACCATTAACAGGACGGGGAGCAAGACACTGCTGTTGGTTAAAAGGACATTTTTTAGACCAGCCAATTGGGATAACGTGGGAAAAGGGAAAATGTTTTTTTCAAATCTGAAAGAATTGGTTTTCAAATGTATTTTTTAAAATGTTTGTGTTCAAAAATATCTTCAAAACACTAAGTGTTAAAATGTTTGTTAAAATATGTTGAAGAACATACAAAAATGTTTTTGATGTTTTTAAAAAAGGGGGGGCGGGGGCTTTTTAGTTTTTTTAGGGGGGTCACTATCCCCCACTTTGAAAACCCCTGATTTAGATAATACTACATCTTCTATGGTGAAAATGGAAACAGATGATTGGTTGAACCCCTTTAAAAAAAAAGTCATGAGCCTCTTGGGCCATGTGCAGAATGTGGTCATTTTGGGGGCCCAGGTTTCCCCCTCTGTATTCAGTTGTTTCACCACAGTGCCATGGATACCCATAATGCCCACCAAAACTTTTGGGCATGTGACCTGTTACTCTCTTTTAACTTTAAACCCCAATGAAAAAATTATATTGTACCCCTATAATATACACAAAGTAATAAAAACTAAAACATCGATTTGTATTTTTGGGGTTTAACCCGGGCCCCTTTCACAAAAGCATGGTTCAGTCCATGGACTGATCATCCAGGGCTTTAATCCTTCCTCAATGGAGACAGTCTGTCCCACATTATATGTCAAAACATAATGTTACAGGTCCCAAATCTAAAACCAGATAAATTTTTAAAATTTTTGAAAAATCTCTTCTCTGGCTGGTGACTTGTAAAAAAGTAGAAGGAACAGAGACGTGATGAGTTTTTTTAGCCCTGAATAAAATGCTTTATTAAACACATTTCTCCCAAAGATTTTTTATTTTTTTTGCATTTTGTATATCAAAATTTCTATTTAAGAATAAATTTTTCTCCAAAACCATAGCAAACACACATTCACAAAAATACAAATGTCTTTTGGCATCACTTTTCCCAGACGCTAAATTTTTCCTGCATTTATTGTTTTAGAAAACCTCTTTTAAACAAACCCTACAAAAAATTTAATAGCCACTGGAGAAACAACATAGATCACCCAAACAAATGTGTGTTCTTATCATACACCAACTGTACATTAAAATACATCCAACACTTTACCAAAATGGGGGTTTTTCCCATAAAACCAAAGAATACTAAGGGGGCATAGTGGAAAAAACTGTTTGTAGCTAACCTAATAACACATGTAAGAACGGGGCCCAATGCTAGTGATGTACCAACCGCTAGTTGGTAGCATTACCCCAAGTGTAACTCAGAAATGTATTTATTCAACTGGCCTGATGGTTTTCTACATTATTCCCAGTTTGTTCTCAAACCAAACATTTTCTGTTACATATGAAATACAGTCACTTTTAAAAAATTTTTTAAACCTTTAAAAAGGAAAAAAAGACAGCGTACAGCTCCAGCCTCCCGAATACAATGGGGCAAAACCCTGCCTCCCCGTATTCCCGCACCCTAAGTTTTCCCCTGTCTCATACGCCCCCAATGGAAAACAAGCAACTTACATTCCCACAAAAAACCTGGGACTGTGTTCAAAAAGAAATCCACAGCTGAAAATTAAATCAATAAGAAAAAAAAACACCCCGATGTGACTACTAGTGGGCCAAAAACATGCTTCAAATTTCTGGAACAGCGCTCAGCTCCTCCGCATTTCAAACAAACTATTTCAAATTTTTAAAAGTTTAATGTGAAAAAAGACGGGTTACAAAAAAATTTCCCAACCCTTTTTCAAAAGGGGGCTGAACAATGGACACGTCATAGCAGCCAAAGAGAAATTAAAGGGGGAAAGTGGGCACAAACCCGCACCCAAAGTGCAAGACTCCAATTTGAGCAATTCCCTTTTGGGTGATTAGCTACCCGATCATCTCATCCCATTTTTTAGACCTGAAGGCCCTGATCAGACGTTGAATTCATCAGATCAGAGAGAGGTTAGGGTAATTAGTTTTGTTCAAATCACATCCTTGTTCCAGAAAAATTACTTTTTTCCGCCAAGTTTTTGGGTTTGGGGGTGATGAGGCCCAAAATTCCCCCACAAGAAATGGTTGACTCCCGCACCGAACGTTGTCCGCTGGGCTGCAACAAGGGTTTAAGAGTCTTTATTTGCACCAGAACAAAATTTTGGGGAACCAGCTTAAAGGCACACATAAAAAGAAATAAAAAAAAAGATATTGAAAGACATGAATGAAAAAATTAAACCTATATCCCATATTTCCTGGATTTCTGAGGAACTGCACATTCTGGGGGGTGTCACAACCTCATACCAATCCATATTAATATAACAAAACACATTATATTTTTATTTTTTTTCATGCTAATGAATTTTTCCACTTTTTAATAGCTAAGTTATATGATGTCATTCTTTTCTGTGAGGAGAGAGAAGGAAGGAGGTTCAAGGTCCCGGGTTTAACCCCACTGGGGAAGGGTGGGGAAAGAAGGTAATGTAAAAGTAAAAGTGTGTTGCTATGTTTAAAGACATTCATGTTTTATTTGTTAGTGAACTTTTTTTATATTTTAAGAACCAGAAATAAGTTTTTTTATATGCAAAATACAAACTGGTATCCAATAGCAAAAAGAATCAAATAGAAACAAAAGAATGGAACATTCTAAAAAAATGATGTCATTTAAACCATCAAAACATGATGACATCAGATTTCTAGAATGTTGCTGAACACCTACCAGGTTTGGACAGATTTTACAGAGACAGCAGTCTGAGGAAGTGTGGTCCTGATCACACGCCCCCACCCCCCCACCTGCTGGAGTTTCCTCGTCCTCCATTGGGGCTGCGAACCCCACCGAAGCTGAACATCAGGGGGCTTTTGTCTTGACTGAAGAAGTTCACGGGTTTTGAGGGGGGACAGCTTGTTTTTTCTTCCTGAGGAAGTGTTTGTGGGGCTTTTCCACTTGGTGGGGGGTGTGGGACCAGGTATCAGCCGATTGGGCTATATATTGAATGAAGAAGAAACGTGTTTCTATCTGGGAAATAGTTTTAAGTCCATCATTTGTCCAAAAAATTTAGGCTATTGTGTGTTTTCTGTTAAAAAAAATTTTATTGACCATATTATAGACTAATGTCGGACATATCTCAGCCACTAGGGGGGAGCTCCCTCTGTCTCGCAGCAGTAAACTCCCCCTGTGGCCAAACGACTGTGATGGAAATTTAGCTGATTTATGTTTTGTCTGAACTAATGATGTCGCTGGGAAGCCCTTTTTTTAGTTTTTCAGAGAACAGTGTGGTTTTTTTTCCCGGATAGGCCTGATAGATGGGACTCGTCTACAGTAAAAATACAGCACGCTCGCTTATCACTAGACGGTTTTTTTAGCAGGAACCACAGATGATGTATGTAGAAAATATTGTTTTTCCTTACATTCAGGATGGGCATTCACCCAAAGCCGGTGTTGGTTAATTTCATCCTGTTCTGGGAAAAGATATTAAAAGCAACTCTTTTGGGGAACTAACCCGTAAAACTATTCCTTTTTTTTAAAGAACCCTGTGGAGATTGACCCTCCCCGGGGAATATTTTACAAAGACCAAACATTCAATTATTTTTGAAAATTTTAAACCTTTACAAATTTGATAATTTGATGTCACTGTTGTTTTTTGAAAAAAAAAAGAATGAGTTATTTTACAAAAAAAATCTTAATTTAATATTTTTTGGTGATATTGAAAATCTCATGACTTTCTGTGTTTTATACTTTTTTGAATTTCTACTTTAGTTCAAATCACCTACTGAACGTTAATCACAGGAAAGCTGATTTGATTTTTCGTGATGACAGGGTGCTTAATCACACCCACCATAAAACCCACAACACACCCACACATACACACCCCACACACCACCCCAACCCCCACCACACATACACACACCCCAAAACACCCACAAAAAACACACCCACACACACCCACACACACCCACCACACAACAAAACACCCCCACACACACACAAACACACACCCACGCAAAACCCCCTACACACACCCCCACACACTCACCCAAAACACCCCTTTAAAAACCCCCCAAAAAAACCCCCCCCACACACATACCACACCCAAACCACACACACACCCACCAACACACCTGAAACACACCCAACAATACCCATCCCAAAACACACCCACACACACTAAAACACCCACACACACACCCACCCACAAAGAAAACACCCAACACACACCCACCAAAACACCCCCAAAACACACCCACCACACCCACACATCCACCCACACCCACCACACACATACACACACCCCCCAAAAAAAACCCACGCCACACCCCCATAACACCCCAACAACACCACACACACACCACACCACAACCACCCCAACCAACAAACCCAAAAATGCATAAAACCCAAACATACACCACACAAAAAAAAACACAAAAAATGGGGCCGGCCGCTGGTCGGCGGGCGGGCAAGAGCTTTTAAACTTCAGCATTTATAAGGGTGTCATTTTTAGATTGTTGTTTTTTTATACATTAAATATAAATAAAACCTTTTGTTGGGCCCTGTTTAAACATGTGCCCTTGTGTTGTAATCTGGTTACAAGGTCAGTTTTTATGAACTTCCTGTGTTAATTTCAAAATAAAAGCCCCCGGTGTTTGTCAGTTTATAGAATCCCGTTTGTTAAGGCTTTTATTTTGACATAATAAAAGTATAAGAATAAAATCCCCAGTGTAGCTTGGCTGGCTTGATGTGGTATGACAAGTTGCAGACTGCAGAGCTGTCATTGATATATTATCTATGTTAACACTGTTCATGATAGTTATTGATGACTATCATGTTGTCATTGATTGATAAATCAATCAATGAAATTGTTTTGTTTTGGGTTTTTTGTAGAAAGTGGTTATGACAATTGAGACTGACAGGAAAAGGTAGATTAAAAATTGATGAACTATTTAGTTGTTTGTGATTGAATGATGTATTATAAATGCCAGTTTAGTAGAAGCTTTACTCAGTATCATTTACAGTTAGTAGTAAGAAATCATTATGATTATTTTATTGTTGTTGTGATTTTATTCAGTATCCTTGACAAGTATTAGTGAGAAATTGTTTGATTGTTTGTTTGACAAGTTCTATGTCCAGAGTTCAGTGTTAGTTTTAGCTAATTATGTATCAGAGCTACCATGCACACATGGAAAGTTTGAATACTGCAACCATCAAACTCAGTTCACCAAATTGGCTACAGATGGAGCCAAGTTCATTTGTGGTGGAGCATGAGTGGGGGATCAGGAGTAGGTGGAGCAGGAGTGGTGGATCATGAGTAGGTGGAGCATGAGTGGGTGGATCATGAGTAGGTGGAGTATGAGTGGGCTGGACCAGGAGTAGGTGGAGCATGAGTGGGTGGATCATGGTAGGTGGAGCATGAGTGGGTGGATCATGAGTAGGTGGAGCATGAGTGGGTGGATCATGAGTAGGTGGAGTAGAGGTGGGCGGACCAGGAGTAGGTGGATCATGGTAGGTGGAGTAAATGTAGGTGGAGCATGAGTGGGTGGATCAGGAGTAGGTGGAGCATGAGTGGGTGGACCAGGAGTAGGTGGAGCATGAGTAGGTGGACCAGGAGTAGGTGGAGCATGAGTGGGTGGATCAGGAGTAGGTGGAGCATGAGTGGGTGGATCAGGAGTAGGTGGATAGGAGTAGGTGGTGCATGAGTGGGTGGACCAGAGTAGGTGGAGCATGAGTGGGTGGATCATGAGTAGGTGGACCAGGATGGGTGGATGAGGAGTGTGTGGACCAAGAGTAGGTGGAGCATGAGTGGGTGGAGCAGGAGTGGTGGAGCATGAGTGGGTGGATCAGGAGTAGGTGGAGCATGAGTGGGCGGATCAGGAGTAGGTGGAGCATGAGTGGGTGGATCAGGAGTAGGTGGAGCAGGAGGGGTGGAGCAGGAGTGAGTGGAGCAGGAGTAGGTGGACGGGTAGGTGTAGTAGAAGTAGGTGGACCAGGAGTGGGTGGAGCAGGAGGACGTAGTTAGTCACTCCTCTCAGAATGACCTTCACAGTTCAGGTGAGCTTTGTTCAGTCTCACAACCAGTACGGAGAAGGAAACTTGTCCCTGTAAGACAGCTGCAGTCTTACAAAGAGTGGAGTGTATCGTCTCCTCGGTGGGACAATCAGAACCAGAATCAGAATTTCTTTCAGCACAAATAAGTACTTCTGAAGCACTTATAACTCTGCTCAGTCAAACCTCCACTACCATGGCGGGCAGCGCTAACAGGAAGGGTAGCTAGTCCAACCAGCTAACATGGAATGAGAGTACAATTACACTTTGCATGCAAACTCAAATAAATGTTAACACAATGCAGCCTTGATTTTTCTTATTTTGTAGGGTCAGTAAGCTCCCTGCAGAGGAGCAGCTCAATACTGCAGAAATGACTACAAGAGCAGTGAACAACTAGTCAGTGGAGGCAGACAGGCTGATGAGTGCACAGAAAGAAGCTGACAGGGATCACTGAGCACAAAGAGCGCTCCCTGTAGCAGATGAATAATCAGTCATTCATTTGTATAACATCAGTATTTATAATCAATAACTCTTAAGTTATTGATTCACACAGACACCATCCAGTTTTGTGGAAACAGGGAAAACTTGCAGATTTGATATGATAGGGTCTCTTAACCTAAGGCAGCTCTTGAGATTCTTGGACCTCGTGTCCAGTGATTCAATTTGCTTTATAGACACACACAAATCAAATAACCAACTTCTTTATCAAACTAGATGTTTATTTCACAAACTACATGACTAAACTATGAACAGAAACTATTTCACTACATTGTAGCATAAATAGTGTAGAGCAGATTAGTCAATCATTAATAATATCAAATTATGTATTTATAAACAATAGATTAAGTTATTGATCATAAACCCCAAAATTACCTTTAACAGTAGAAATTATCAGGCGCCACCCAGTTTTGCTAAAACAGGAAAACTTGTGAATTTGACATTAATTAATAGAGTCTCTTAATCTCAGGGTGCTACGGAGTTCTTGACCTAGTGTACAGTGATTCAATTACTTTATATACACACACAAATCAAATAACCAAGTTCTTTATAAATGAGATGTTTATTTGACAAACTATAACCAGACTACTACTGTCACAGAAAATAACTAATAATAAATGATTAGTTTGACAAACTAAATGACCAGACTACTAACAGAAATAATAAAATAGAAAATAAAAACTAGAATAAAGGAAGATTGATGGAAGATACATGACATTGACTCACTGTGATAAAAATGGAATGAATGATTAAACAAAGGCAAAGTTCAAAGGATGAATATCTGATTAATTAATTCAATGTGACCAGTTAAATTCAGTGGTGGTTATCTAGACCAAATTAAGAATTAGGCTGTTCAGCAGTTGAGAGTTTGAGAGGCATCAGAGAAGATTGTGGAGCAATTTATTAATTTTGAATTTAAGTTTAGCATTTTACTGATATCTTACTAAATATTATTCAGTTTACTGGATTAAGCCCTAAATTCAGGCCATTTAATTTAGCATCTAATCATCAAACTCTTTAATATCTGTAAGATGTATATGCAGTATATCACCGTTCCTGGATGGATGGGAGTGAGGAGTGGCTGCAGGTTCTGTCTGGATCTGCTGGATCTCTGCAGGCGACTTTGGCTTGAACTTCACCAGTGGCTCTTTCGGGCATCTTGGACATCTCTGGGCAGCTCTGAACATCTCTGGTTGACATGGCTCCATCTCAGTCTCTCTCTGTCTGTCTCTCTTCTTCACAGCATAGTCTCTGTGTCCTTGCCTCAATTCTTCCCCTCTTGTTGGTGGGAGGTCGGCTGGATTCGCACCAACGTGTCGACCAACAATCTTTTGTTTTTTTAGTTTCTTCATGACGGCTGGAGTCATTTTCTGCAGCCTGTGTCTGAGCAGAGGAGCTGGCTCACATTTTCAGGGAGTAGAGGAATAGAGAGGGAGACAAGATGGTCTTGAGGCAGGATGCAGAGTTGGAAGGTTCTGGATAGGCTTCATGCCATGAGGTGCTGGGTCCTGAGGAGGCCATTCAGAGGCAGCATTCAGAGTCTTTCAGTCATTTCTGGAGCAGGTTGAAGATTCTGGAGAGGTTGTTCTTCATGCCATGAGGCGCTGGGCCTGGTGGGACAGCATGTCTCTGTCTCTGGGTCATCACTGTTTCCCTCCCCTCCCAGCATGTGGAGAGGGAGAACAGAGATGCAGTGGAGAGGATGAAGACCAGAACTTGACTGACTGAAGGACTGAAGAAGAGTAGAGAGAGCGCTCAGATCAGCTGAGGCTTTTTATGATCTTTGCAGAAGGTCCAGTGGGGTGACCACTGGTCCCTCCCATCCACCAAGTTAACTGAGAGTGATATTCTTTAACTTATTTAATGTTAATACTGCTGTGTTTTACTTTATTAAAGTTTCTCTATGTGAAAGCTCCCTCTCTCAGCTGTAAAACGACACCAAGCAACCTATAGTAGGAAACCACAGAACAAAACTTGACCAATTGAATCGAAATTAATCAACAAATTAAACACACAGATGAACCATGGTATCAGAGCATATAGGAAGGTGTACTACAACAGGCAGATCTATGTATGATTGTGTCTGTAGATTTAATCCACAACCAATCCCACATGTCACATTTAGTCCTTATCAGAAGGAGGAAAAGGAAGAGGATCTATGTGGAGACTGATCTTTGACACTGTAACAGTGATACTTATATGACAGTAGCTGAGGAATGAAAGCATAGTTAACCATTAAAATCTTAATTAAGCTTTGGATGTGTCTGGCAGGATTAAAGCAGGAATGTGGGCAATAAAACTCCTCCTCCTGGTGTATGTCCTGGAGTTTCTTGGGTCAGAGAGGAGGAACTGGTCTTATCTGTTTATTCTGCCAGTCATAAAACTTAAGCCTTAAGCACTTAGGTGCCACATAGTGTCAGATGGATTTCCTGGGGAGATACTCAGAAATGAGAAGAGTTAAGTTCATTATTTATGCTCATTGATATGCTACAAGAGGAACGAGCGAGATTAATCGTACACTAGGGTCCATCTACATTGACATTTCATTCTTAATATATTATTGATTAATAGTTTATTTAGTTTATATATTATTAATAACAGTTTATATATTATTGACTAATAAATTGTCATTTTACTTTTTAATGATTATTTCCCACTTTGATTGTTTTTGTTTTCATTTCAGTGCAATAACAAGTATGAAGTATGACAGCGCTGGGCTCTGAATGACAGAGGTCTGGAAGGATCTCAGCCACAGAGAGCCCTGAACCCTGAGTTCAGTTCACATTTATCTTCTTGGACTGGGACTGTCCTGTACAGAGGTTAGACTGACACACACTGAGTGTAATTGGTTAGTTAACATAAACATGAGCAGGACAACCACTGCTCATGTGTTACACCATATTGCCAAAAGTTTTCGCTCACCCATCCAAATAATCAGAATCAGGTGTTTCACCACAAACCATACAAAACCAAAACACCAAATACAAAATGCGTGAACCACATCGTCAACAAAGCCGCGTTGTCACTAGAGTGACCATGATTGGTCGACTAGTCGATTATAGACCTATAATTTAAAAGTCGACCGCGTCATTTTCTTTTTATCTGTTTTCTCTCAAAACTGCTCTGGCACTTCCTTCCACTTCCACGGCAGCACAACTACGATGCATGAGCACCTGAAAGGAAGCACGTTGTGGCTGATTGTGACAGCGCGATGAAGAGGATATGTCGTCGTAGGTAAGATAACTAGCTAGTTAGCTGCTAACATTAAGCGTAAATAGAGAAACTAACTTGCACCGATTATTGATAGCCGTAAACGTTGATGTGTAAGCGGTGGGGATTTTGTTTATTAGCCTTAGAACACACATTTCATATGTTTTTTTTTTTTTTTTTTCTGTGGGCGTTATAACGATGATGTATTTGAATAGTAAATGTGGTAACACTAATGTTTCCAAACGTTATGTTTCCAGTGCTAAAAAAGTATGTTCTTCAGAGGCCTGACCGTTACAAAGCCAGCTACACGCACACCTCAGCAAGCAAAAATGTATCCCTTACTGAACATGTTGGTGACGGACATGAGACCCCTGTCCATAACGGCTGGACAATGAAGGAGTAAAGAGATGATCAAACAGTTCAACTCGGATTATCATGACAACTACCTACCAGGCAAATATATTAAAATGTACTGCCAGAAGCAACGGTAACACAGTAAAACCGACCAATGATTAAATGATTTAATAAACAGAAAAGCATTCAAAGAGACACACATAAGAATCTAAAGATCATAAGTGGCTAAGCTCTCTCACAGCAATTAAGAATTTTACACCAGTGATGATGAAATAATATTAAGAACTTGTTGACTGAGCAACTAATAAATTAATCTTGGTTAAGGCACTTTTTACTGGTTTACTTACTGTATATGTCAACTGAATTATTGAATTTGTAAATAAATTTAAAGCTTTCTGCATAAACTGACAAATATTGTTAATAATGAAAAAATACTGTATATAATTTTATTCCTAATGCTTACTATTCTTCCAAATCATCTCATGTCTTTAGGTAAGGAGACCCTCCAGAGTGTCAAAAGTTTACCTCCTCTGACTGACTGTTGATGTAGACCAGTGCATCTCGTGCAACAGAGAGGCTTACCTTGGTGTCTCTATACATTTGCTTAGTGAGGATTGCAAGATGAAGACCTTCAACCTTTCCACCATGCCTCTTGAGGAGAGGCATACCAAATACACACATAATGGCATGGATGGAAGAGACATCTTGCCCGCTAAAAATAAAGCGAAGTTCATATGATGAGTGGTTTCAAATATGGTGGCAACAAATGCGACTGCTTGAAGAAAAGCCATGTGATGGCCTCACCTATCCGGCTGTGCTGGACACACACTCCAGCTCATCAGTATCCTTTTTGCTCTCAAAAGAAACCACCATCCAGCAGAGGCACTAAGCGCTGCCAGTGCAGCTAGTGGAGCACTTTATGAGAAGCGAGCTGGCTAGTACCAAGCTTCCAGGATGAAACAGAAGCAGAGTATGAATACAAGAAAAAATACTTTGATCCAGGATGTCAGTACAAGGTGGAACAGTTCAACCCATATGATAGACAGACTCCTTTGAACACAGCGCTGGCCTCTCACTGCCACGCTCTCAGATCCCGAGGTAACGCCAAGGGGAACACACTACTTTGTCTTGAAGCCAGAGCAGTAGGGCTGCTTGACCGAACTGGAGCACAGGAGTTCAGCCCCTTTTTGAGACTGCTGCTTTTTACCTTGGTGAGACGGTACTTTTTAACAGCTTTCAGGAATACTACAGGTGGTCAAGAACTGGCTGACACCCAGGCTGTACACCAAAGCCAGTTGAGAGACAAGCTCAGGAAAAGCTTTCATTACCAGTGCAGAAGAGGGGATAACACAGAGATGGGGGAGTATTTGCACTATCTCCTTGCAGACAAAGAAAATCCAGTTATTCTTAGCGCTGCCTTGGATAAATACAAGCTGAAGTTTACCAACCCATAAGTTTTTGACTCCTGAAAGATGGCATCAGACTGCAGGGAGAGTGTTAGTGCTTGCTGTCAAGAAGCAAAAACGATTGGGACACAGGATTTAAGACTGCAGAGGGCCAATGGTTCAGATGGAAGAGTGCTCTGGAAACCCTCCTTCCATGGTGGCTCAGACAGTTTCCAGTGAAGTGAAGTTTGGCTGCACTTTGGAGAAGGCCACACTCTCTAAAGGATGATCCTCTCAAATGGTTGGAGTGAAAAATAGAGGCGTTCCCCCACGCTGTCAAAAAGCTAGCTCAAAAAACTTTCCTGTGCATCCTGCAGCCTTCTCACTATCAGTGGATTTTCTCTGCAGCGGGGAACATCTGCTCTCAAAAGAAAGAGCAGTACTTCTCCAAGACATGCCGAGGATGCTGGGAACAAGAGCCTTGAGCAGTTTGGGATTATATAGAGTCAGAGCGTGGATTAGAGTTCAGGTACAGTTGTGATACTTTTTTATTTATATTTGAGTCAGTGAGACCAAAACTTCATTATTGTAAATAATTCTTCTTAGTTTCAGATGCCTACCTCATTTTATTTAAATGTAGCTATGTTTAATGCCAGAGACAAATGAAGGAAAGAAAAACGTTTTACTCAGCTGTTTGCACTTTATGCTACACAGTTAAAGAATTGTTTGTGCTACAAACTGCATATTTCATTAAAGGTTTAATGAATTATCATCTTAATTGTCTTTATTTTTAGTTAGCATATACCTTAAACACTTCAAGCTGAAAACTAATGATGGTTATACAAGAGCAGCTGCATGTTTCAGTTGTAAATAAGCTGTATATTGACACTCAATTTAAGTATGACCCGATTGGTCGACTAATCGAAAAAAATAATCAGTGATTAATTCGATTATCAAATGTCGTTTGTGGCAAGCCCTACTAACATTATAGACTCACGTTCAGTGCAACAGTTTCAGCTGAACTGTCAGTTGAATTGAAGAATAAATTATCTGTTTTTACAGTCCACAGTTACTAGTCACAGCAAAGAGCTTTATAGTCACTAAGGTCGCTTTCACACTGTCCTCGTTTGGTCCGTTTAAAGCGGGGACCAAACCGAGTTTCAGTGAGAAAGAGACTATTCAGTCTTCCTTGCCATCTGCAGCTCCATTCCTCACTGCACAGCTGCCCGGAACTACTTCCTTCTTCAATGGTAGAGCTAGTAACCCAGCCAGAAAAGCTGCATACTGCCCTGCTGTAATACAAGTAGGAATCAACCTTCATAAAGCACTTCCTTATCATGTCCACAGGCTGCTGGGAAAAGTCATTGTGTTTGTTCTACTGTGACCTAAATGAGTTTCACTTTGCCTCACACAAAACCACATTTTTGTGTTTCTGTTTTCACGAATGGCATTCATGTCTGTATTTAAACCCCTGCTCGCCCTATGAGACTGCCCTCTCTGCAGGTTTAAGTAATAGCCATACAGGAGTGGTAGGAGATTGCTGAGGAGTGGGAGGTGGAAGATGGGGCAATGTAAGGCCTCTTGCCACAGCAGAAAACATCTCTGTGCTTGTGTCCCTGTTCTGGGGAAAAATGTGGCCAAATTTGTGATTTATGAGGACTTTGTTAACCCATTGAAAAGAGGGCCATTATTATATATTGAAAAAATATCCTCCCCACTGTCCTCTCAAAAAGACATGGCCAATATATTCCCTGCCTTCCTTTTGATGTAAGAGGATGATGTCCAAGCAAAGGCCCGTTGTATTTCTACTTACCCCACCATCACACTTGCTCACCACCTTGAAGAGGGTGAGCAAGTGTGATTTCAGTCAGAAGAAATGATAACTTGTGTAGAAGTAACATTAATGTTTGTCCTTACACTATTAGTCAAAATCCCATTTCATATATGTTGTTACAGTGTTTGATGACTTGCATTTACACACACATCACGGGTTCCTGAGTGATTGGAAGGTTTTTTTTTTATGGCATTTATTTTTAAAATGCTTCTCCCCTTTTCTTGTTTACATTTAAGCTTGAAGAAGTGCAGCTGAGTAAGACACCGACAGGCTTTAGTGTGTGCCATGTGCATCTTAACCGAAAGAAGTAAGAGAATTGAACTGATGTGATTTGTCCGAAAAGTTGTCACTCAAAAATAACACTCCCATCTCCTTTTTGGATGATCTGATATCACCAAGTACTTAACAGAAAATTTTTAGAGTTAGGGTAAGGATGAGGATTAGTGGTCCAGGACTATTGTGTCACCATGTCCTTCTCTCTCTCTCTCCCCTACTTTTTCCTTTCTCTCTCTGTCAATGCGTGCCTCAGTCACATTTAAACACTGCTCATACAATATGTTTTATTGTTTTAGGAGGACTCAGAGGTTAAAATCGTTTTGTGGAGGGAGGCCAACCTTACATCAGATTGAAAGAGGAATGCTTATCAGGAGTTAGCCATATGAATGGAAGACCCATTCCATCCCATGCCGGACTGACCCTGCAGTCAACTAAAACATGTCATGGGTTGAGGTAAGGTGAATTAATGTAGACCAGACCTTTACTGGATATCACACTAGGCTGGATTCTATACAATCTTATTATCTCTCTAGTTGATTTCAGAAGTGACATTGTAATTCCAGGTCCAGGACATCAGATATCTGGCAGATGGCTCCGTTGAAATCTTAGGCGACAGGGGACACAGAGCGGGTCATCCCTCGAGCGAAGCGTGAAGAAAATAGGTTTCCAGGATTTCCAGTGGAAGCAGTGAATGTGCCCCCAACCCTTAATCTCAAAAGCTCACTGACAAGGATTTGACATGTGTGTCCCCCCCATGAAATGTTAGCAGTGATTGTTCCTTATTAATTATTGTGGTATTGTTATTTCTTTTTAAATTATTAGTGACATATTTATTTAATCAATTATATTTATTGAATGCATGCATAATTATTTTATTTATTGTTATGAAATGTTAGCACTGATTGTTCCTCATTAATTATTATTAATTGTTATTTCTTTTAAATTATTTGTGACATATTTATTTAATTAATTCTATTTATTCTGTGATGAGGTGGAGACTTCAGGCCTAAGACAGCTTTATTGGAATTGCGAGAGAGTGGAGAGCAGCTTCTGAATATTTTTTCAGATGGTTCAGAAGCTGCTCTCCACTCCCAGGTGGTATGATGGTTCTCCACTCTGAGTGCACATAATAGACACCCATGTTAAACTATGATTTATGAAGATTTCATGGTCTGAAAGATAGTAGAAATGCTGCTGACAGGCAACCTCGCCAAACTGTATGACTAACATGTTTCATCATTGTATTGATAGCCACTTTATTATTCATATATTACTGATTGTCACATAAGCAAGTCCATGCAGCAGTAAAGTGAATGTGTTTGTCCTACAGTTTGGAGATATTGAATATCATATTCACCGTGGGCCGGCATCCAGCTGGATGGCGAAGAGAAGAGTGGAGGTGCTTGATGGCACATTCACCAGCCACATCATCCAGCCCATACCTTATGTGGGAAAAAAACAATGGCAGTCCCATCCACATTCATAAACAAGGTAAAGGTGATGTACCGTGGAGGCCTTGTGCATGAGATCAGGAGGTCCCCTGGGATTCCCTAGACTCAGACGCTCAGAGACCTCCTGGACCCCCAGGATCCCATGGATGCCCTGGACCCCCTGGACTCCCTTCCACCTCATCATGGAGGATGATGAAGCCATGCTTTGAAAAAGCGGTTTCATTTGTGTTTTGTTCTGTGTTGTTGTTAATTGTTACCCAAGAATTCAATTCATTCAAAAATGTTCATTTACAAATGTTTAAAATAATAAAATGAATGACATCAAACATTCAGTTTATTACTGCATGGTGTAGTATGAATACTCTGGGGCAGATTTAATAATGAATTACTGATTAATATCAAACTATTTATTAATAACTAGCTAACTCTTAAGTCATTAATTATAAACCATGAATTGTCATAAAATGTGAAGGAGAGTGATGACACTCCAGCTTCAGGTATAACCACTATTATTTTAACCAGTAGAAATTATCAGGCGCCACCCAGTTTTGTAAAAACAGGAAAACTTATGAATTTGACATTAATTAATAGAGTCTCTTAATCTCAGGGTGTTACAGAGTTCTTGACCTAGTGTACAGTGATTCAATTACTTTATATACACACACAAATCAAATAACCAAGTTCTTTATAAATGAGATGTTTATTTAACAAACTATAACCAGACTACTACTGTCACAGAAAATAACTAATAATAAATGATTAGTTTGACAAACTAAATGACCAGGTTACTGACAGAAAATAATAGAATAGAAAATATAAAATAACGGAATGCAGGAAGATTGATGGATGAATAAATGGTATTAATTCAATGTGACCATAATAGAATGAATGATTAAAAAAAGTAAAGATGGATGAACAAATGATTAATTATTTCAGTGTAACCAGTTAGATTCAGTGATTGATATCTATGAACCACATTAAGAGTTGTACTGTTGTTAACAACACTTAATTCAGGGTTTGTGCTCCGTTCAGCAGTTGAGAGTTGAAGAGTTTAATATTCTGAATCTAAGTTTTAGTATTTTATTATTCAGTATTATTAAGTTCTCTAGATAAACTCTAAATTTGGCCAGTTAATTTAGTATCTAATCATCAAACTCTTTAATATGTGAAGATGTACAGTAGGTGTATCATATCACTGCTCATAGATAGATGAAGGTGTTGAGCAGTGAGGAGTGGCTGCAGGTTCTGTCTGGACCTCGGGTGCTTGCTGGATCCCATGGGCGACCCGACGGAGTTAAGCTTCATCGCCATGGTCTCTCTCTCTCTGACATCAGTGGTCATCTTTGGAAATCTGTGGACATCTCTGGACAGCTTTGGTTGACATATTTCGGCATGAATTGTTTCCATGTCAATCTGTCAGTCTCTGAGTAGCGAGTCACTGTACCCTTCAACAATTGTGTGTGTGTGTGTGTGTGTGTGTGTGTGTCTTGTAGTCCTTCGATGTTTCTGAGGTATGAATTTTCCCAGTATTGTGGATCCTTGGCTCAGAGAAGAACCCCAGTGCTCCTTTGATGTTTTTCCTCTCAACCATATTCACAATTCACTATTTTATATCAGTGCTGATAGACTTCCAAGACAGTTTTATGGGGTTCCACTTGGTTAGTTGCTTTGCATTTTGTAAGTAAGAAATCAGGCCTTCATCACAATTTCCCTGAAAAGTCATGTGCTGTCCTTTAGTGGTTAACATGAGTGTCTATTAAATGCACTAGAGTGGGAGAACGCTACACACCTAGAGTGGAGGACAGCTTCTAAAATCAATAGCTTCCAGTAAATAAAATATATTTAAATTGCGATTTTGTGAATAATGGCTATGTCTGTACTTTTGGCTTCAGACCACTGACATAAAATCCCTCCATAGGTCCTGTTTTATTTTCAGAGGAAAAAGCGTTGGAAATTGCGTAACCCACAAGTTCTGGAGTAACAATTTACAGCTCCTGTCTGTGGTGTCTGTACTCCCATGGTTTTCTGATATAATTAACTCAACTCGCTTGAAATCAGTGGCAGGCAGTGAGAGCCAGTGTGGGAGACAGAGCAGGGGCGTGCCTAGACTTTCATAGGGAATGCTTACGGAAAAGTCGTCGAAGCCATGCAGAGGGTGGACAGCAGGGTGGGTGATGTGCATGCACCTCCATGAATATAGCATCATTCACATCCAAAAATCTAAGCTCTACTCTTTACAGTTTTTTTTAACGAGGTTTGACAGGTCAGCTTATAATCAGTGGCAGAGTGTGAATGGATGTTGATCTCGTGTCAGGTGGGGATCCACATAGGATTAACTGCTCTGAATCAGACTCATTTTTCAAATAAAAGCCCCAAACTCCAGAGGGGTAGCTGTTTCCTCACAGGAAGCTGTGGCTATGACTGTCCTTTCAAAAATAAAAGCCCGAACTCTGATTTAATCTTCACCCAGCCCGAAGCACAAAGTGCATGCCGGTGTGTCGTTCTGCGACATGAATCTTGGACAGGCACACATTTAATGTGGATGGTAGACACACCAGGGAGCGTGTCTGAGACTTTTCATAAGGGTGGCCCTGGCCCAGGGTGTGGAAATTATGTGCAGGGGTGGCTGTGTAGAATTAGTGATATTCAGGCACCTCCATCAACTTACAGCATCACTGTGTGATTGATGACATTATCAATCTCACACCCACACATACACCTACACCCACGCACACACACACACACACACACACACGCACACCCACGCATACACACCCATACACACACACACACACTCACACACACACACACACACACACATCCCATTCACCCCACACGCACACACCTGCATACACACACATACACACACACACTCACACACACACACACACCCACACACACCCATACACACACACACACACATCGCACACACACGCTACAGGCGCATACACACACTCACCACACCCACGCGACACACCACACACACACACACCGCACTTACACACACCCGCATACACACACCCACACACACACACACACGCATTACCACACCCACGCGACACCCACACACCACATACACACACACGCACACACACCCGTCACAGCCATGCACACCCCACACATACACACGTGCATACACACACCCACACACACATGTACACACACCTGCACAATCATTCACAATAGTGATACCAGCTGGTCCCTGAGCGGTGAGAGCGACAGAAAGCGTTAAATCTGTCAGTGCATTTATAAGTGTGAAACTAATATTAGTTATTATTTACAAGTATTAAATAAGCATCAACATGGTGGAATGATTACAATAAATCATCGTTTTGATCTGCCCTGTTTAGGAACAGCTGCTGCCTTCCACTGTTGTAGCCAGCGCTGGCTCTGATAAGTGTCAGTTTTACTCAGAACTTCCTGTGTTATTTTCAAAATAAAAGCCCGGTTTGTTTGCGGTTTATAGAATCCCATTTGTTAAGGCTTTTATTTTGACATAATAAAAGTATAAGAATAAATCCCAGTGTAGCTTGGCTGGCTTGATGTGGGCCATGACTGTCATTGATATATTATCCTATGTTAACACTGTTCATGATAGTTATTGATGTGACTGTAAATTGATCAATTGTCTCCTCCTCTACCCGATACTGCAGAGCATAATAGGAGGAAGAGCAGAAAACTGACTGATGTCTGAGTTCAACCTTTAGCTCTTTATGGACTTTGCTGACATTTCTATTTGTGAGATATAATGAGTTTATAGAGTGATCTTGCTGTTTTCAGCATTATAGTTGTGAAGTAGAAACCCAGAGCAATGGATTAAACAGAGTGGCGACTTACTCCCACAGGCATATTACGCTGTACAGTCCAGCGGACCCCACTTCCGGGTTATGGAACTCTCAATATAGTTTCCAACATGCAGCCGCCTGTCGCCGTCGTCGGACGCCGTTTCGTTCACTTCTGGCCGCCGGGCAAGCACTCACCCGAGGTAAAATGATAAAATATCAACCAGTTTAATGGCAATCGTGTCTTATTGATATCGGGGGACCCTTTATATGTAAAAATGTATGTCCCAAATGTAATTACGTTTTTTTAGTCAGGAATTGGGATCGATTTTTATTTTTTATTTTATTTTTATATTTTTATGATAATAGCTGCCTGAGCCCACATAAAATCTCTGAATGAAAACCATAATTTATCATCATTGTCCAAATCAGAAAAGTGTTCGAGAATAGCCTTATGTTGCTAAATAAGAGGATCACTTTGCATCAGGTTACGATATAGTTCCTTTATTCTGGCAGTGTAGTGAAGCTAGCAAAGTTTTTCCTCCAAAAAAACACAATCCAGACACAAACTTGTCATATTTCTGACTTTATTTGTCATACAGACACTCAATATACACAAGTGACTTTGATCGTGTACAACAGTAATTCTAATAAGAGTTGCAAAATGTTGACTTATTATGGTTAATTTTAATATTTACCTCTTAACATACAAGACTTCCACTGCAGTCTGTCCTGTTGAAGAGCATGGACAGTGCAGGCTACACTTCCAGAATTCTGAGATACTGAGATTGCAGACATACTTGAGTCTATTTGCCATATGCAAGAAATTTTCTGATGATAGTGTTCTTATCAGTCTTATCAGAATAAACAAAAACTGATCACCCACACCAAAAAAAAAAACAAATCAAACCACAAGGGTGATGACTTGGCCTATAAAAGTGAGAGATTGATTTCTTTGCCCGTTATTGTGATGCCAATTTTCTACAGATTAATGCTGATTAAACTAAAGAGTTAGTTACTCAGCTTCAGTAAAAATAAGGTGAGTGTCTCGTCTGTCACCATCAAGGGCAAGTGGGAGGTAGAAATAGGCTTTCAGTTTCATAAAGTACCTTGGTATTTATCTTGACAGTAAGCTGGATTGAAGAAGAATGCTGACTCTGTGTTAAAGAAAGCCCAACTATCAACAAATTCAGTTAAATGCAAATACAGTGCACCTTGACACCTGCCACAGTCAATGTTCAGTGGCATATTGACTAACAAACATTGCTTGTAGTTTGCTTGCTTCAACTTTTTCAGAGTTTTTCAGTGCTTACATTATATTATATTATATGATGGGCAGCACAATGAGGACATGAGGACATGAAGACATGAGCAACGCCGCTTGGATCGCTTCCTCACCAGCAGCTTCCTGCTTCAGCTCATGAGAAGAAATAGACAGCAATAGGCTTCTGAATGGTTGGTTTTATTTTGAAAAACTATATCAGGGATAATCCAACTAAGTTACACATTAATGGTAAATCGATTCCTAAGAAGATCTACTGTTTTGATAGTTTCAGTCTGTTTGTTTTTGTTCCAACAGGAGTATAAGTATCTGGACTCTACCAGTCAGTTAGAACTGAAGAAGCCTCTTGGATGAGAGGTGAGACGTCTCTCAACAAACCTCAAGCAAGTCCAGTTGACTCTTTTTTTAACATGTGGTGAAAAAGATTTTCATAGCAGAGGAGCAGCACCAAGCCCTTCATCCTAAATCGAAGCAGACAGCATTCATGTGGATGCTGATTAATGATGGGAAGTTTGTCTCTTTCAGAGAGCCAACTCTAAATGCATCTCTATGTTCATGTTTACTCACACGACTGGAAACAAATAAAACTCATTTTATTTCTGTACTGTTTATATCTGTTATAAAAGCTAGCAAGATAACAGTAACTGTGTGAAATATCACATTTTGCAAATTAACATTTACATGTTTATATATATATATATATATATATATATATATATATATATATATATATATATATATATATATATATAGGTTTAAGTTTATATGTCATGCACCAAATCACTAACATCCACACTGATCAGGTATAATATTCTGCACTATCACTGACAGGTGAAGTGGGAATAACACTGATGATCTCTTCATCAGTCACAAAATATTCCAACATGGTCAACAAATTACAGGTAGCCTTCAGGTCAGATCTAACAGGGTGTAAATCTATTTCTGTGACTTCCTGTATCCTCTCTGAAGGCTGTAATTTTTCAGTCTCATCTTTCTTCAGCAGGTGCTCACTGGATGGAGTGCTGCACACTTTAACAGGTTTACTGAGCTGCAAATGAAATGATCGTATGAAACACATCAATGCTGGGATAAACTCTTTGAGTGCCATACACATGTTTGTACATCATTTAAAATGCAACGCTGGAGCGCCACTGACATATAATAAATGGTGTTGCGTTTGTATAGTGCTTTTCCAGTCTACCGACAGCTCAAAGTGCTTTACACTATATTTCCCCATTCACACACACATATTCATACACTGATGCCAGAGGCTGCCATGTAAGGCACCAACAGCTCATCAGGAGCAATTTGGGGTTCAGTATCTTGCTCAAGGACACTGACATGCACCTCGGGGAACCAGGATTTGAACCAGTGATCTTCCGATCACGAAACAACCTGTTTCTACCACTGAGCCACAGCATGTATCAAAGGGTTTTTTCTGCAGATGGCATAAAGGGCACTCTCATACAGTGAGTAATGTTTAATGAGTAATGTGTAGTAATGTTTGTGCTTCTGGGATCTGTAGTCAGAACATACAGAGACAGTATACGCCACAGAGATCAAAGCAGGAAGTGGAGACGATCGCTTTTAGAGAGCAAAACAAATAGAATCTGGACAAAAAGTGGTGATTTTGGTAAAAGTGGCCTCTACTCTGATAAAACAAGAATGGAGCAAGGTGAAAACATTTTTTTAACTATTCAGTGTTTTCATAGTCATAGCACAAAATATCCTGTGGGTTTAAAAAAAAAATTCAAAATGGATGAAAATGGCTGGCACAAGGCACTTTTTCTAAAGCAGGTGACACCCCATGAGTTAATCTTGAAAGTGTACAGGTAGCTCAAGCTGAGTCAAATTGAAAATGACCATCTACTTTTTCAAATTTGTTCCCTGTTAGAGAAAGCCTCTCCTTGTCTTTATTTCTTTCAAAATTACACAGAGGGTGGAGGATCAGGCCTGGGGTGAAGTTAACATATAAGGATAATATTTGCTGTAATTACTTTTTATTTGCCTTTGCTCACTCATTTCTTGATTACCTTAGCATAGTTAAGTTATGGATGAGTGCTAATTGTCCTGTTTGGAGGGAGCTCCTCCACAGTCACTTCCACTATAAGGATAATATTTGCTGTACTTTTTCATTTGTCTTTGCTCACTCACTGTTCTGTTCTATGTTTGATCATTTAGATCACATGTACTCAGAGCATCAGGTCTGACTATATAACTGAAGAGCTGCAAATGTATCCCGGCTGTGTTTTCTCTGTGTTGTGTTCAAAATAAACTCCAGGATTCCACACATTGACTTTTACTGTAGTGAAAGATCAAGAATTTAAGGATGACTGATGTGTATCGGGTTCTCTCCAAGCTCGAGGGTCAAAGCAGGAACTAGCCTTTTTCTTTTTGCATATTACCACAATAATCCAACTGATATAAAAATAACTAAAAAAAAAAACAATTCAACTTTTTCAACAGATCTGTTAAAAACATGTTCTCTCATCTGACGTTATCCCACATTAATGCTTTGTGTTCTCCACTTAAAATCATCACCTGTATCTTACCCAGATATAGCAGTGCTATTTTCTGATTGACTGATGTGTGGCAGTATGTTATTTTTGATTGGCTGAAGTGTGCCAAGCTCCCTTTGAGCCCACCCAGGGACAATGGTTTATGTCTGTAAATTAACCAGGTAATGTCATGTAAATAAGCATTGTTTGCACATACAACATGTGAACACAACAACCGTACTCAGACCCCTTTGAAGCGAACCATGGTGGTCTCAGTGCGGTTCATCTAATCTGTGCGTTAGAACACAAAGCGCACTGGGTTCTCTTCACCTTTTTCACTGGATTGTAACCTCCTTCGCTTGCCGCTGATTTGTCACATGACTGTAGCCAGACAAACTCAGCGGGGGGGCGAGTAAGGGCTTCTTCGAGGAGGAAGCCAGCGCCCTGGCGTCCTCACTCAGTCAGTCCCGCGAGGAGGAACTAGAAGCGGGGGATAAGCTCTCATGGTGCTGACATGTTTCTCTGAGCTAACAGCAAATGCTAAGTGAAGCCACATTCAAATAACTTCAACGCATAACTCAACGATGGCAACACAGATAGCTCAAAATACAAGCAAATTCAAAGTTATTTCTTCAGTAAAACATCATCATAAATCAATGTAAACCATTAAACAATAATAAATGGCGCTTATACTCGGCATCTGTGATTCTTTATTGATACGATAATTTGATTAGTTTAGGAGTGGCAGTGATTTACAGCTATTTGAGCTGGTGATCAGCTATTAAACAGGTGGCTCACCTGTTCAGACAGGGCACGGAGGTGTAACTGCTATTGATCAAATATGAAATAGAATGATCAGATTCAGAACAGCTTCAGGTATGAGGAATCTGACTCAGCACTTACACTTACATTTACAGCACTCTCAGCACACAAGGTAAAGAAATAATAAAATATGTCAAAGGTAAATAACAAGGCACCGGCACTGGATTCAGGAGTGACGCTGAGGAGAAGCGCCCCTTTTTCCAGGTGTAGAAGTGAAACCTCACCTGTGATTCAACATTTGTACTTTACTGTAATAAACATTATATTGTTGAAAAGCCCAATTTATCTGCTTTCAGAATCAACTGAATGCCTTCAATAGCACACACTGATCAGGAGTTACGATCATCAGAAGAGAGGCTGTGAAATCCTGTCTGCACTGACAGGTCTGGTGGTAATTAAGAGGGATGTTGAATAAACATTTTAAGTTTGCAAAAGTCTGTCATTTTTATTGTCACTGCTTTGATTGTCAATACTGGACATTACAGCCATGTCTTTAAGCCTAAAATGATGTAGTACAATGTAGAATATTTCCCACCCTCTGCATCGTTGCTGCCACTACTGTAAAAAAAAAAAAAAAAAAAAAAAGGCCGACAATTCAACAAAATTCGACACATGGGCCTCTACAATTGACACACAAAATCCTGTGTCGTTCCCATTCCTAATGAAAAAAAGCAATTATCCTCTGTGCATAAGTCAGTCTGAGACTTTTGGGGGGGATGTCCTAATGTATGAATTCAGTGATGACCATCACTCAATTGGCATTTGCACTGGGCAATACAATAAAACAATACTAACCATGTTTCTTTAAAGCACACATTTATGGTACTTACCCATGTGTTTCTGTCATCTCAGCAGCAAGTATGTTTATCATCTGTCTTCTGGTGGCATCAGTGGCGGTCCTAGCTAGTTTGGCACCCTGGGCAGACCAATGGGGTTTTCTGTATTGGAATCCTGACAGCTTTATTCTTTTTCTTTTGGACATGATACTGCTTATGTAACACAACTAGTTGTTTATGTTTTGATGCTTGATACGCCTCCAGGCAGGCTAAAAGCTGATTGACCATTACACACACGCTGCATGTGACACGCGACACACCGGTGTGCCGCTCCTGCTGCTCCTCGTCGGGGTGAGCGGGGCGAACATAACGTGGAGAGACTGCCTGGTTGATCTCATGTTTTTGGGGCGGCAGCCGCTGCACCATTTGCAGGCAAGGGGGCGCTTTTTTTTTTTGTGTATGTTTTGGGCTCGCCTGCATTTTTTCTCATTGTTGCTCTTCGCAAAGTGCCGCCTCAGTAACATGCCGCCTGGTGCCAGTGCCCCGCCGCTTCTTTGACCGCCACTGGGTGGCATCTGTCAGGAGATGTGGTCTTTGCATACTCTCTTGCATGTTGCGTTCACCGGGCTTTGATGTTAGGATTTTTTTAATCAACTTAAATTGACATAAAATATGCCATCACAATTTTTTACTTGAAAAACACTCCACAACAAATGGAATAAAATCGTGATTAGACTTAACAACATTGTCCACTACCCACCGCTTGTGCCTCGTAGTTTATGTTGCATGGCCTTTTAGGTTGACTTCCTTCAGCAGTGGCTGCTTCTTCAGGACGGTCACACACTGTGAAGTTCAGAATGATAGTATCGCCAGATGCTGCTGAGGAGGATGATGATGATGATGATGCTGATGAGAAAGAAGAAACTGTGTATTAAGAAATATGAACAAAACAGAAGCATATTTTATAGAAGTGTTAATGTGTGTATCCCATCCAAAGTATAATATGAACATATTTCTGAATGGTCAGTGATTACCAAGTTCTTCGTTGTTCAACGTGACTCAGAAGGTTCCAGGTGACTCTTCACTATTTCATCAAAAACCTCTCGCGCCAACTTCTGTGTCAGACTGCTCATACACCTTCATATCTAGCTGTCTGTCTTCTGGGATGTTGAATTTTAGGCACACTGAAGTAAAAAGAATAAGTGTAACAGAAATTGTAAACATATGAAAGACCATGCATTTCCTTCTGATGAGAATCAAAGGGTCAACTAAGTAGAGTGAGTTTCATGTCTTCACAGAAAGTGGAACAGGTTATTCTCATCAATTTTTTTATTTTAACAGAAACAATTATTGACTCAGGTCGTTCAGAAGGAATGATTTTATGATGAATTGTGTGTATGTACAAACTAACCTTCTCTCATGAAGGCATCAAATGTTAGGTCAGAAAGCCTAAAAAAAGTAGCAATATAAACAAAGAGTTACCTATAAATTTGATTCATTAGCAATTTGTATTATATAAAATAGCTGAACTACTTATATATTATTTAACTGTTACAATATGAAGACAGAAAAGAAACAGGTTAGCTGCTAGTGCTAGCAAAGATCCTTTATGAACCATTGCTGGTGCTAGCTTCTGGTAGTTGTACAGTACAACCAACATGAATTTGGTTGTAAAATTGTTGCTATAAGACAGGCAGTACATTACAATAAGACAGACGATGTTGCACTAAACATTTAAACCATTTATGACAAATATTCGATCACTTCACAGGCATAAACAGAAGGTAGAATACAGATAATGCTAGCTTGCTAAATAATGACAAGTTAACGTTACCTACCGTCTCCACGGGCACAATTCACCTTCATGCAGAGACAATTTTATCTTTGCATTTATTTGACGCCAGCTATGTATTCTTATCTCAGTCAGCAGCCTTCAGAAATAATACTTAGCTAACATAGGTCATCTTATCTCAATGAGAACTGTTAGCAACTGTGACTCGATAATATCATCGAACAGAAGGGTACATGTTGCCAACATCTCCTCAACCGACAACAAATAAAACAATAAAACTATAAAAACATGTTCAGTTGAAAAAAAACTTGTTAAAGATGTTGCCAACATGTGAATGTTAAGGTTACTTACCCGTCTGTGGCGCCACTCTGGAAAATTCCCTCTGCAAGCAGAGATTCAAGCTTTTTCTACAGTTTAACACGCTGTAGAGTTCAAATTTACACTGCATGTCTGGGTAAAAACTGACCTGCTTAGACTCTCTGTCTGTTGTTAACTGGACTGATCACTGGACACTAGACTGATGTGTGTGTGTGTGTGTGTGTATATACATGCATTATGCATTAAGATACATTAATGTGTAATAACGCACTTATTGATTTTTGACAATACTTAGTTACTTTGCGGTTGCCCGGGTAACCGAATGTGCAAATGATAATAGAAGGTACAGTACAGATCAAAGCAGATTAGAATACAGATCAAAGCAGAATAGAATACAGATCAAAGCAGATTAGAATTCAGATCAAAGCAGATTAGAACAGAACGGAACACAACTGAAGTGTTTAACAGAAGACACGCTGCTCATTTCACCTGAGAAAGTGAAGACAAAACTTTTGAGCTAGCTGATCCATCAGTTATCGGCATCAAGTAAGTACACAAATACATAAAGTAAAGCACTCATTAACCAGCTATTATTATTATTACCAAAACACATTTCACCAATGGTCTGTTAGCTGTCAATACAACACTGTTCTACAAAATATCTCAAATTTTAAAGTACCTGCTCCAGTTCATATTGTATCATATATTATATTATTGGAGTATTAATGCTGATACATCAACATGTAAGCTGTATTTGGGGGCTGGAGCCTATCCCAGCTGTCTTAGGGCAGAAGGTAGGGTACACCCTGGACAAGTAAGGACTGAACAGCCTCAAAACCTCAGCTGGAAGAAATAAGAAAAAAAGTAAAGGGAAATTGAATTCAACTGAACTTTATTTTGAATATGTTCAAAGAACCAGAATGAAAAAATAAAACAAAAATGACGATATAGTTATAAAAAAAACATCCAGACATAAATGGCGAGATAAACATACAGCCCAACAATTCCTTGGATTATTGGATAGTTTTTGTTTAGAAATTAAAATGAAGGCCCAACAGCAAGATAGCATAATGAAATTTAAATTATGGTATTCCCATAACATTGATGGTGGGATCAGGATCATGCTGAATTAATAGTAGTGTCAATATATCTATGAAAAGTATACAAGGTCTCAGGGGGAGGAATTGATCCTCACCAGAGGAGTTCTAAGAGAGTAGATGTCTTTTCCTGTATTCTGGTACCTTTAAATAGGTCGTTTGATAGCCACTTTTAACTGTCGATACAAGCATGAGAAATGTATAATTTAAAAATTGTAATGACGATTGTGTCATCATAATTGTTATTATTATAAATTATAATAATATATTGGTCAAGAGGAAGTGTTGGCACCAGTTCATATATTAAAAAGCTAGAAGTGCAGAAATGGATTGGTAACAGCATACAGTATGTATACAGCAGAATGCATAGAGATGTCCACACATGCGCCCATGATCCACATTAACAGGCTACGTAGACCAGATTTTCAGGCTTAAGTAGCGCCCATTTTTCACATTAATATGTATGTGTGAGTGAAGACAGTGTACAAAGAAAAGCCTCACAAGTATGTTCTCGCTCTTTAGCCGCATATGATAATATTGTGGTGGCTACGATGCAACGAACACACAAAATGTGTCTTGAGCTGTAACAATTTCATTTACAATAAATCAGACCTGCAACTACTTGCATCAAGCATTACGGCGATCAGAAGGTAAAAGTGTTGTTTTTGAGTAAAAAATACAGCTATAAATGAAAAAGCATGTAACGCATTTTAATTTGAATTACAGTACAGATTTGCTTCCATATCCTAGTTAACTGAGTGAGAGAGTAAACAAGACAACAGTTCTTATTTAGTGGGGAAAAAAGTTCAGACTCTTTCTTTGCTGACTAACCTAGCAAATGTTATCGTTAGCGACCATTAGCAGCATTGCTAACATTAGCTAACAAAGTAGGAACAGAAACTGCTGCTTTGAGGTATGCAGCACACCAGTTATCACAACATATTTCAATTCATTTTTACCACTGACTGTTCAAAAGTTATCTGTTGAGAGAGACAACACTTACCTCTCTAAGACTCAGAGTGTGAAGCAGCTCCGAAGTGACACAGCAGAATTACAGTTGAGGCGTTCAAGGACACTGGGAGACTGAAGGTGAGGGACGTTGTAGATCATGGCTAACATTACTGTCTTTAAGAGGCTGTAGGAGGCTAAATGTCAAAGCTATTGAAGCTACTGCAACCATATGAAAGTAGAAAAACTAACAGATTAATTTATTAAAGCATTGACTCATTAACTCGACTCTTGGATCTGAGCTGAAACACATCAAAATTAAGGAACAGATGTCAATTATGAAACAAATATAAAACTATAATAATTCTGCTTTTTCCTTTTCTTTTCAAATCTTAAAGTGGTGTTAAATGGACAAATTAGACTATGTGTTTTGGTGTACGTTATTGCAGAAGTAACTCTGTCTCCATCTGCTGTTATGAGCTCCTCAGGTCTCTCCCGGCTCTCCTCACCTTCACCAGCCCAGTGAAGGCTGCAGCATGCACTGTTTAACTCTCAGCCGCCTGGCTCTATCCATGGCGCCGTATAGGGGGGAAAATTTAGGACAATACCAAGGGCCCACGACTGACAGGGGCCCCAAAAAATAGATAAACACCAATATAAAATTATTAAACCATCATCATTGAGTATATATACTGTAACACATGAGTAGTGGTTGTCCTGCTCACGTTTATGTTAATTGGCCAATTACACTCAGTTGTGTGCCAGTCTAAGTTCTGTACGGGACAGTCCCAGTCCAAGAAGATAAATGTGAACTGAACTCAGGGTTTGAAAGAAACTAACGGGTGGTTGTGCTACATTAATTTCCCACACTCTTGGGTAGGGTTTTCCTATCTTTGAGGGGTATTCCAGTACTAATTTCCCACACTCGAGAACAATACTCAACAGGCAATAAGTAATCTGACTCCAAATAAGATTAAATATACCTTTCACCCGTTTTCCTACGTGGTCGTTGATGAGAGGGAGAGAAGACGAGGAAGACGAGGAGATTTCTCAGTTAAAACCCCTATTTAATGAGTGAGATAAAGAATGTTGGAACAGATCTGGGTCCTGAGGCCTTGAGCGGTCCAAGAACCCCGCACAAGGCCAAGTCCAATCCTTTTATAGTTTTTACAAGTTTCACTTTCTAACTAGGAGTTGTCTTCAGGTCTTCGGGGTGTTGGATGTCATCAGTTCTTCTCTTCATTGGTTGATATTTGGTGCAAAAGGGCGTCCCGAGGCGACACACTGGACCTCCAAAGTGTTATTGTGTGCCCACCGGCGATATTTCCAGCCAAAGAGATAAGGACACATTCCTGTACTCTGTGAATCTCTGTTCTTTGTCTGAAAACCATGAAACTAGTAAACATGTCTGTGCTTAAAACAAATCATAAAATAGCACAAGCATGACCTTTCACATCTCAACAGGGCCTATCTATCATGGTAGGGAAAACAGAACCTCTTTTTCCTGCTGTGTGAAACCTTCCTATTGTCTCCTGGAGATACATATCAGCAATGAGCACAAATCTATAGGTTACAAAATGCTTAGGAACTGTACAGGCTGAATCAACAAGAGTCTGGAAAAGAATACATTGTAATTTTACCATGCACTCTGAGTGAGAAAGACCTAGGCAGTAGGATGAGAATGATGTGACCTTAAAAAGAGAAATAAATTCCAGTCTGCAGCTTTTACGTGCAGCTGAAAAACCATCTTTTAAGCAATGCCTCTGGTTATATGATTTTTAAACTTAGGCTAATAAAAATATAGCTACAATCTGACTGAATGTATACACAAAATCCTAACAGGTTCAGGGCTCTCTGTGGCTGAGATCCTTCCAGACCTCTGTCATTCAGAGCCCAGCGCTGTCATACTTAACCTGTGACCTGAATAAATATCTGTGAACTGCTTTTTTAACAGAGTTCTTTGGTGTGCGTTCTTGGGGCTTCCAACTAAAGAATCGGGCTAACAGTATTCAAGTTGTACAATCGTTTATTGTCATTTTATTCCTCAATTTGAATGATTTTATGAAAGTGTCATATTTATTTGTCCTATAGAGGAGCTAGTGGTGCTAACAGGAGGTCACTGACAACACAAGGAAGTGCAATCAGTGACCAGGTGTGGAGCAAATGTTGGTGGAGAAACTGCTGGAAAATGTCTGTGTAAAATCCATGTGTGTTTCCTGTTGCCAACAAGGTGATGAAAAGAGGAGCTGTGTGATGGACAGACTGACTGCAGAGACAGAAAGTGACTGAAGCACGGCTGCTTCAGCCCAAGAGGAGGAAGGAGCTCTTTACCTTTCTACCAGTTTTTACCACATAATCAGAGCTTTTGCACCTCATATTTATTCTTCTCTGCACTATGTTTACATGTCATGCACCAAGATACCAAGCTAAATTCAAAGTTTATTTTCAGACTTACTTGGTAACAAATCTTCCTTTTGTTCTCCATGTTGTTGACGTTCACTCTGTACTGATAACAGTAGTAGTAGCTGCTTCAAAATGTCTGCTGCTTGGTGTGTCTTAATTGAATATATGAACAATAATTATTGAAATATTGGTGTTTGCTGAGAACAGGCTTCATCATGTCAACAGTGTCCTGTCAGATGAACACAGTGGTCACACCAGGATGAAGGTAAGTGGTGTAAATTGTTTGCTTGTGATTTCCTGACAGACCTAACAATGCATTAATACAGCATTTTTTTAAAGTCAGTATAATTATGTATTACTTTAGCATCTCTTTGATTTTTTTTTTTGCATTGAATGCAGCAAAAACTGTTTGTCACACTTTTATCAAACTGAGCATTGTAGCAATGCTAACATTAACTTTCATTTACCGGCTACCATTTTGTCACCTTTCCTCAAATGTGCTTAATAAACTACACATACAACATGTAGCAATATTTCTGAATGAGACAGACAAGTAGCCAAACATTTACATTAACATCAAATTTATATACAACTTATGTTCAAACACACCAAGTAACACAGAGAGGGAAATGCTAACGGCTAACTGCTGCTAATGACCAGAGTGCATTAAGCACCACTGCTAATGTGTGTAAACAACAGGTGTGAGTGCTTTAGAAGAACCAGTCTATGTTTTAATATGCAGGGTTATTAGCTCTACAACAATAAGCTCCAGATTTGTGGAGAACTGGAAACAAGCTGACCAAGGGTGTTTTCACATCTAGTCCCCTTTAAGTGAACTGAACTCAGTCCTCTGTAAGTGGACCAAAAATAGGTGGTGGGCCGAGGCTGCATATCTGCTTTAGTTTTGAAAAATAATGACCCCTAGTGAGGGAGGACCTGGATCTTTCACATTTTAAAGTTTATTTTTTTCTTAATCAGATTTTCTTTGTTGGCACTCGTGATTCTTGCAAATTTTTCCATAATCATAGTTTGAACCAATGGCACGCACCCGTACAAATCACGTGACGTTGTTCAGCCAATCAGGCGTAGATTTGCGAAGAACAGCTGCTGCTCTCAAAATCCAACTCGTGGATACGAAGTGGAGACAGAGATACAGCCATGGAAAAACTACATGAAATATTTTGAGCTAAATAAGCAGCGTCTACGTGTGTAGGTAAGTATTAATGCTAGATATGGTATTTATTTGATGTGTAACCTTTGGCGAGGTGACATTTATAATTTGTAAAAGTAGCGTTAAACGTTAGCCTAGCTAAAATCCTACCTAGTGTTAACAACTTGGGCTCACTTAATCGGTCAAATAAGCTTAAGAGACCTGAATCTATATTTCAATATCGCTAACTATTCTCATCAAATCAATATTACATTATTCATTTAACATGATGTGAATAACCCAAAGTGTTGGAAGTCAAGCGTGTGGTAATTTAGCAGCTGAAACACCACACACTCACAGTGTGTGAATATAATTAACATGACTAGTTAGTTTATTTACTGTATTTTATTGGTGTTACCGTACTATTTTACTTGCCCCCCGCCAGTCTAAGCGTCGCTCGTAATATCTGATACAACATGAACCTTGTTGTCTAAGTGTAAGTGGCGCATCAATTGTGTAAAATGTTAATTCATTAAGCACTAACAGACTAACTATATTCCCACTAGGTGATACTCCCATGATGGACAATGAGAAATGGTGGTCAAACAATACACTGTTGATGAGTTCATTTTATTCTAATAATAATTTGCTAATTCTAATCACCATCAAACATCTGTTAAGGAACACATTGACAGGAACAAATAACATGAACACATAAACACAGTACTGGTTGATAAGAAGGGTTAGCATCTCATGCTGGCCCTGGAACCCCTCGTCATCTTCAAATGACCTGTTGCCACAGTTTGTGCATTGACACAGTATAGTCTGTGAAACAGGTGAAGTGGTATCTTGCTTCACTGGCCCGAATGTGCAGAAGAAGACTCATCTCTTTTTTCTTCAGCTGCCAGAAGCAGTTTACCAGCTATGATTGTTTCACACTGAATCAGTTTGTCTTTAATTCTTTTCCAGGTGTATGACTCATTTTTGTATTTTTCATGTTTGCAAATTATGCATTGTACTGGCAATAGGTGTGGTGCCCGCTTGAATGTGTGGAGGTTGTGTTGTAATGAGTACTGTTAATGGAACAGCATTTCCCAGCACGCCGTGGGAGCTTTAGGCATGTGCAGTAGCCATAGAGCAGGAAGTAACAGACAGCTAGCGTGGGGGTAACAGAAGGTTCATGCTTACATGCTGGGTGTGTGAATAAACGTTCACTAGACCAGCAACACGCCTCGTCTGCTAATTATATATATAAAGAGACAGACAACACAGAGGTCACCAGTGTGTGATCTCAGAGCCTGTGTCTTTGCTGCAGTTCCCTCACCATAGTCTGTTTCTCTTTCTACCCCTGGCTCTAAAAAACAAGAAGCAGACAACACATTTAGGCTTTTCTTCATTACATTATAACAGTTTGAACATGTCAGGTTAGTGGCACCATATTTATTGTTATTTTAACTCTCAGGTACACTTCCAAAGATTACAGCTGGGAACAAAAACATCTACATGTGTCTTGTATAATAGCTTGCATTCTTATCCATGTTTTGTCTTTTTTTCAGGAGGTGTATAATGTTTTTGTTGTTTTCTTGTTTTTTTTTTCATTTTTCGGTCATTGTATTGCCTTGACTATGGGTGAAATCAAATCAAATTATAATTTCTATTATTTGTCTTAGACTCACAGCTGAAGTTCAAGATTCACATTGACATGAGTGTTCTGATTTGACACCTACCCTGTTTTTCAGCCTCTTTCTGAAATAAAGGTGCCTTTTCACATCTTCTCTGGACTTGCTTTATGTTTGTCACGTTCGTAAAGTGGCTGTAGCAGTCTCTGTGATAGCCACTGTTTGCTGGAATTGCAGCAGGTTCCTGAAGTTTGAGGTTTACAGTTAACTTATTTATAAGTGCTAAACACTACACCACTGTGCCACCCTCAAGTACAATACATTATATTAAAATAATCTTACTGTTAGTAGCATTTTAAAGCTCCATTAATCATTTTTTTTATCTTAATGCAGAGACAAATGATTATAAGTTAACACAATTATAAAATATATAAGGACAGTTAATGAACACATATGTAGTCAAAACTTCCATGTTCACTCTCTTGGCAAGCTAAAGCCATCCACATAACTATTTAGTATGACAACAAACCTTGGTTTTAAGGTTAAATCTAAGCACTGGCTCTTCTGCCACAGTACTCTCTCTGGTACTAAGTCTTTCCACAGAAACACAGCAAAAGTCAAAATTTTCTTCCATCCTGTGTCTATAAAGGGGGTTACAGGACCGTCTTTATCCAAAAGATGCATACAGCACTCCATTTCTGTGGTTTGCTAGCAAACGTAGTTTCAAGAGGAGGAGTGTAGTATGTGTGTGGCTAATTGTTATGACATTATGCTAATTTTGTCAGAGATGAAAAAAAATTACATCTTACTGGATCTCAGATGTTGGAAATCAGTCAGTTTTATGTGCAAAGTTCTCCAAGACATTTTGAAGACATTGTTACAGAAAACTTCAGTTTTCCTGCTTTTATCAAGCTTGATGACGAACTGTCAGTTAACTTGATTAATTTCATCTCCTCTTAAAGTGATTGATATTTAAATTTGTTGTTATATTAGCATTGTGTGTAAGCGTGTACTGTGATCTTTATCTTGATTATGTACTGTACTCCTATAGCGTTAGCTTACAGCCGCAGCAGCAGTTTAACAATGTATCCATGGTAACCGGCAAATTTCGAGACGTGTCATTGGACAATAACTACAACTACGTCATGTATGTCGGAACCCGAGCATAGCTGCCCACGCAGTTAGCCGGAACCGGTAACCCAGACACCGTTACCGACAAACAAAAAATGTGCAAGAGGTAAGAGTGCCAACAATTTTTGTTTCATTTGTTGAAAAATGAAGATTGTCCACAAAAAATTAGGTCCTTCCTCGGTGGGGATTGTTTAAATACACAAAATCTCCCCTTGACCCACCGCCCATCAAAAACCTTTCCCTCGCTGTCAATACCATTAAATTTGGAGATATTTTTGGTGAAGACAGAAAGAATCTACATTGCTTCAGGTCTCCATGGAAGCTGAAACAAGGTGCCCTCAACAAAGCACTGTTTTCAGTCTGAATACCAACTTAAAGCTTGACATGGAATGTGGAAAAGGCTGCATTCTTAAAGTTGGACTCATGCATAAAAACAGGCTCCACTGAGACTTGAACTCAGATCACTGGATTCAGAGTCCAGAGTGCTAACCATTACACCATGGAACCACAGCTCTGATTGCTTTCTTCACAGTCTGTGTAGACACTTATATGATATCTCCATGTTTGTTATTGATGTTGTTCAGAGGGCAGAGAATAGAGCACTTCTTTCAATGGTTCATGTGATGGAGAGCTCCAGAACATTAGCCTGTTGGCTATTCCTAGCTTTGTCCACAGTTCATTAGATAGCTCACTTTTCAAAAATGTCACTGAAATGCATAATTTTATGTGAAAAAATATAAGCATTTTTCGCCTGCAATGGGGGGCCCATTGAAATTTCTTTTCATTTGGCCAAAAATCCCTGGTGACGCCTCTGGTCTCACTCTAAAGTTTTGTCAGAAGTTTGCAGTCCTGTGAAAGAGACTCTGTGGTGCAATGGTAGTGTGTCTGACTCCAGATCAAGGTTTTGTGTCCAAATCACATCAAAGTGTGTTTTTTCTTCTGAAATTCCTTCTGGATCAATAAAGCATCTATTTAATAATGTTGTAAATACACATCATGCTGTGTAAAATCTAAAGGTGTGTGGTTAATGCTACAATTACTTATGTAAAGAAACAAAAAGAGAAACACCTATATTCATGTGCAATAGTACTGCCAAGTGATTGTTTTTTTTTTAATCTCAGAACTTCTATAATACACCAGCAATAATACACCTGCAGTTTTACAGATCATATTAACATTGGTTGAATGATCAATGATGTCAGTTGACAACAAGCCAACCAGAGTTTGTCTCTTAGACCAGAGTGTTCATGATGTTGACTGGTCTGCAGTCAGCTGACACCATTTAACAAGCCCTGTAGTTAACTTCTTCATTTAGTTTCATCCTCAGGTCTGTGGAGACTTGATCACTGCTAAATAGTAGCTTTAGCCTGTTAGCCATTAGCATCCATCTGATTAGCTGCACAAACATGCTTAGCTCATAGATGCTAACTCAAACTGGAAGTACTTAAGTGATATTTTAATTCTGTTTTTCATAAGGTTTATATTACATTTGATGTCTCCACTGAGCTGTCTGGGAGTTAATAAAACTATCCATTCAGAAGTGTATTCTAGTTCTTCTCCACGCAGAAGGAAGCAGCTGTGTTGTTCAAATGGCACAGTGAGTGACAACAGAGCCTCTCCTTTAATGTGAACATAAGAAGTGCTGGAGATGCCAGAGATTGAACCCAGAACCTACATCCCCTATGAGCTCATCATGCAGGTGTGGTGTACCATGTAGCAGTCGGTGGGAACTCTGCTAATGATAATATGAGAATGATAATATTTGAGTCAAAACATCTTCACATATTAAAAGTGACATATTATAAACCTTTTTCAGCAATTTTATAGAGGTCTCAGATGTCCAACAATATTGTATTCAAAGTGTGTAAACTCAGCCCTGGTCCTGAATTCCAGCCAGTTAAAAATCACTGTATTGAGCTCTGCTGAGAACAGGCTGTTTCTGTGTCTGTACCTTTAAATAATCCTGAGCTGTGTCTGACCACGCCCCCTCTCTGGAGAGAGGAAGTCTCTCTCTCTCTCTCTCTCTCTCTCTCATCTTACCTTGTGCTTCTGTTTACTTCTAGATATGGCAGTGACTAAAGAGGTTAACATGACTCTGCAGTGCATGGACAGTACAGTTAACAGTAGTCAGTCACCCAAATTACAGATAAGTGTATAACACTAACTTCAAATGAGCCTTGTGCTCACAGAGCTTATGTTGAATGTCTCCTGATATGAATTACTCTAGGACCACCAGAACTTCCCAAATTTTTGCACCAACCGGAGGTCAAAGTGATGTACTCGACAGGTGCGGGGCAGTTCTATGCAAAATTCCTGGCTCCTGACGTCAGGAACCGTGGGAAATTAAAACAGCTCACAGCAGAATACCGTTCTTGACAGAAAGCTACTCAAAGAAAACGCATGGATGTTTTTTTGTGTTTGGAGTGTTCATAAGAACAGCAGAGACCCAAATGTGACTAAAAAGGCCCACAAAAAGTGAGTTTTGCATGATATGTCCCCTTTAATATGATGCTGCTGCTGGCACACTGTGAGGGGTCAAAGGTCACAGTCACAGTCAAATGAGCCAGATAGTAAAAAAATTAACATGCCAGCATTTCTGGTTAATAACAGAACTCATTTGAATCAGCAGAAATATAACAAAAGTCTTCTTTTGAACATTCTCCAAACATGTTACTGGTGTTTATATAACTAGCATGGCATACACCAAACACAACAGAATTGTCCTGAACTCTGTCGTGAGATTGGTCCAAAGGTAGTCATGTGTTTAGTGTACGCAATTTTTACTGAACAACAGTAAACATTGGTTGTCGGTACTCTCTCTATATACGGCTCTGTTCTCCAAGGACTGAGCTACTGCTGCCCTAAAACAGTCATTTTCTTTCCAGGAGTTGAAAGCCAGGAATCCTAACTACGAGATGTTCCAGCCCTCTGCCCAGAACCATCACTGTAGAGCAGGTTAGTAGACAGCTGAGGAGACCTTGTCCCAACAAGGCAGCCAGACTGGAACAGGATGAGCTCCATCTCCTCAGATGGAGGACTGTTCTCTCCTCTGTCCTGTCCACTCTGTTCACATCCCAAACAGTTCATCAGCAGGTTTTGAGGGAGGACAGCTTGTTTTATCTTCCTGAGGAAGTAAAGTCTCTGTTGGGTCTTCTCCACTTGGTGAGAGGTGTGTGGACCAGGTGAGGTCAGCTCAGATGTGGACTATACATACTGAATGAAGGCAAGAAACTGTGTTTACTATCTGAAGTATGTTCAAATCCATCATTAGTAACAATAACTATCAGACTCGTAGTGTGTAGTGTTTAGAGTATTGGCTAATGCTAGCATGCTAACATTTGCTTCTGCAGTCTCTGTGGCGCTATTTGGTGACCAATAGTCTGTTGTTACTCCAATGTGCTGAGCCAATAGTCAAGTCAAGTCAAGTCAACTTTATTTGTATAGCCCAATATCACAAATTATGAATTTGCCTCATTGGGCTTTACAATCTGTACAGGATATGACACCCTCTGTCCTTTACAAATGACCCTCGCATCGACTAAGGAAAAACTCCCAAAAAAAACCTTTTAACAGGGAAAAAGAAACGGAAGAAACCTCAGAAAGAGCGACAGAGGAGGGATCCCTCTTCCGGGATGGACAGACGTGCAATAGATGCCATGTGTACAGAATAACAACAATGAAAACACATTAACACAACATACAAAATTGTATGGAAATGTCCAAATCAATATAACAACAGCTAATATACATTGTGTATATATAGAATTATATGAGAGTGTCCAAGGGGATGAAGAGCATCATCAAGCTATCAGCAAAGGATGAGAAGCATGTCGTCCTCTCCACCACGCCAACCAGAAGAAGCCTGGGCAGCACATCTTCCTCTCCACCACACCAAACAGGAGAAACCTCCGCAGGATGACCTCGTCACCACCACATTGCTCAGAACCAGAAGATGAAGCCTGACTGGTCTGCACAACCACTACTCCACCAGGTAGACTGGATCCATGGATACCTGTGAGATGAGAACGCACTTTTCTCTGTAAATTCAGCAAGGGATTTATATGAAAATGTATGAATGAGAAAATGTTGTTGTGGAAATATTCTGTCAGGATGTTTTCATTTCCACAGGGTTCTTTAACTACACAAGAGTCCGGTGAATAAACTTCACTGATTCAGTTGCCCAGAAGAGCCCTTTTATTAACTGTCTGCAGAACAGAGATGATATTTCAAACACATACTGTAGCTCAAAGCGTTGTGAGTGAATGCCCATACATGAATGTCAGGAAAAGCTGTGATTTATGCACTTCCTGATACATACATGTGTATGTGAGTCTCGCTGATGACAAGCAATACCATCATAGTGAGAAAGCAGAACATGCTGTATGCTTTGATGTAGGCAGAGTCCACATGTTTTATCAGGGCCTGACGGTGGAGGAAAAAGGCATACTGTACACACACTGTTCTCTGTGAAGACTAAACAAGATAACTTCTAAAGCAACATCATCATGAGTTCATACATAACAGCTTCTGACACATCTCTGCTACCACAGCTGTTTAAATTTCTATGAAGTATTCCCTTGAGCAAAGCAGCAAAACCCCCAACTCCTCTATAGGGGTTCTTACATGGCAACCTCTCCCTCTGACATGTCTTCATTCATGCATGTGTATATGTTGTATATATTTTAAGTGGTGCACTCCTCCATCTGGCAATCTGATGGATGAGTCTGGGTCTATGGGTTGCCAGGAGAAGCTTAGTCACTTGTTGGACTTGTGATTGTGCAAAGTGTAAAGTTTGGTGGAGGGAGATTATGGTGTGGGGTTGTTTTTCAGGAGCTGGGCCATTGGCCCCTCAGTTCCAGTGAAAGGAAACATGTGAACAGTGAAAGACATTTTTGGACAATTTCATGCTGTACTCTCATAAATAGTGTAGAGAGCAGATTAGTCAATCATCAGTTAATATCAAATTATGTATTTCTGAACAATATCTTTGAAGTTATTGATCATAAACCAAAAGTACCTTTAATAGTAAGTATCAAGGGTGCCACCCAGTTTTTGCTAAACAAGGAAAACTTGTGAATTTGACATTAATTAATAGAAGTCTCTTAATCTCAGGGTCCTACAGGTTCTTGACCTAGTGTACAGTGAGTTCAATTACTTTATATACACACACAAATCAAATAACCAAGTTCTTTATAAATGAGAAGTTTATTTGACAAACTATAACCAGACGCTACTACTGTAAAAAATAACTAACAATAAATGATTAGTTTGACAAACTAAATAACCAGACTACTAACAGAAATAATAAAATATAAAGAAATAAAACTAGAATAAAGGAAGATTGATGGAAGATACATGGCATTGACTCACTGTGACAAAAATGGAATGAATGATTAAACAAGGCAAGAAGTTCAAAGGATGAATATCGATTAATTAATTCAATGAAGCCAGTTTAATTCAGTGGTGGTTATCTAGACCAAATTAAGAATTAGGCTATTTACCAAATTCCCCAGTTTAGGTTTAGTAGCGTTCAGCAGTTGAGGTTTGAGAGGCATCAGGAAGATTTGTAGTAATTTACTTCAGAGAGGTGGTTTTTAACGTTTACTGATATCTTACTAAATATTATTAAGTTTGCTGGATTAAGCCCAATTCCAGGCCATTTAACCAGCATCTACTCATCAAACTCTTTATCTGTAAGATGTATGCAGTATATCACGTTCCTGGATGGATGGAAGTGAGGAGTGGCTGCAGGTTCTGTCTGGATCTGCTGGATCTCTGCTGAGACTCACTTCATCACCAGTGACTCTTTTCGGACATCTGTGGACATCTGTGGACAGCTCTGGACATCTCTGGTTGACATGGCTCCATCTCAGTCTCTCTCTGTCTGTCTCCTCTTCACAGCAGTCTGTACCATATTCCAATTCTTCCCCCTCTTTGTTGGTGGGGAGGTCAATGGATTCACACCAATGTGTTGACAGTCTTTTCTTCTTTTAGTTTCTTCATGATGGCTGAGTCATTTCTGCAGCCTGTGTCAAGGCAGAGGAGCTGGCTCACATTTTCAGAACTCAAAGGAGTAGAGAGAGGAGACAAAATGGTCTTTGAGGCAGGATCTCTTGAGTTGGAAAGGTTCTGGATGACTGTTTCTTCATGCCATGGAGTGCTGGGTCCTGAGGAGGCCATTCAGGGGGCAGCATTCAAAGTCTTTCCAGTCATATCTGGAGCAGGTTGAAGATTCTGGAGAGGTTGCTCTTCATGCCATGAGCTGGGCCTGCAGTGGGATGCATGTCTCTCTGTCTCTGGGTCATCATTGTTTCCCTCCCCTCCCAGCATGTGGGAGAGGAGAACAGAGATGCAGTGGAGGATGAGGCAGAACTTGATGACTGAAGGACTGAAAGAAGAGTAGAAGAGCACTCCAGACCAACTGAGGCTTTTATGATCTTTGTTGAAGGTCCAGTGAGGTGTGACCACTGGTCCACTCCCCATCCACCAAGGATTAGAGATGATATTCTTTTAACTTATTTAATATTAATACTGCTGTGTTTTTTACTTTTATTAAAGTTTCTCTGTAGCTCCCTCTCTCAGCTGTAAAATGACACCAAGCAACCTGTAGTAGGAAACCACAAGAACAAACCAATTGAATCAAAAATTAATCAACAAATTAACCAACACAGATAGAACCATAATACAGAGCATGTAGGAAGGTGTACACACAACAGGCAGATCTATGTATGATTGTGTCTGTCGAGTTAATCCACAAACAATCCCACATGTCATTTAATTCGTTATATCAGAAGGAGAAAATGAAGAAGTTCTATGTGGAGGCTGATGTTTGACATTAAAACAGTAGTACTTATATGACAGTAGCTGAGCAGCATAGTTAACCATTAAAATCTTCATGTAATGTTCTGTTTCCAGGCAGGGAAAGGAAGAGGCCACATTAAGCTTTGGATGTGTCTGGCAGGATTAATGCAGGAGGGTAATAGGGTAATAAAACTCTCACTCTGGTGTATATGGAGTTTTCTTGGGTCAGAGAGGAGGAACTGAATCTTATCTGTTTATTCTGCCAGTCATAAAACTTAAGCCTTAAGCACTTAGGTGCCACATAGTATCAGATATTGGATTTCCTGGGGTACTCAGAAATAGAGAAGAGTTAAGTTCTAAGTATTTATGTTCATTTGATATGCTACAAGAGGAGCAGCGAGATTAATAACACACTGATCAGGAGTTACGGTCATAGAGAGGCTGTAAAATCCTATGCACTGACAGGTCTGGTGGTAATTAAGAGGATGAGGACATGATTAACAAATGCTTCATGCTATCAGTTAAGACACTGCTGTATCTATACAGCTACATAAACCATATCATTTCCCGTTTAGCCTTCATGTCAATTGAGCTTATAAACACAGATCAATAATTATGTATATATATTTTTATATGTATAAAATATATCCCTATATATATATGACGGGAAAATTTCTTTTTAAAGTTAAGTCAGGGAAAAGACCTAAAATGGCAAATTGTGATTTTTTTTGGATTATCATACTAAAAACATGAATTTGGGTTTTGAATTTTGCTTGGGGTGCACGGTGGTGTAGTGTTCACTGTGCCCCCAGCAAAAAGGGCCGGGCCTTTTTTGTGGAGTTTGTATGTTCTCCCGTTCTGTGGGTTCTCTCCGGGGACCGCTTCCCCACCATCTAAAAAAATGCATGGGGATTGGGGAATTGGCTAATTTTAAATTTACCGTAGGTGAAACTGCCCGAGAGGTGGCGTCTTGTCCCGGTGTACCCCGCCCTTTCCCAAAATACTGGGATGGCTCCCGCCCTTGGGGGTGGGAAATGGGTGGATGGAATGTTGCTATAAGTCAGGAGTACATTACCATAAGACAGACAATGTTGCACTAAACATTTCGACCATTTATGACAAAAAACTATAACTTACAGGCATAAAAAGAAGGTAGAATACAGATAATGTAACCTAAATAATGACAATTTCGTTACCTACCGTCTCCGGGCACAATTCACCTTATACAGAACAGTTTTTTCTTTGCATTTATTTGGCGCCAGCTATGTATTCTTATCTCAGTCAGCAGCCTTCAGAAATAATACTTGCTAAATGGTCATCTTATCTCAATAAGAAAATTTGAACTGTGACTCGATAATATCATTGAAAGAATAAATTTTAACATCTCCTCAACCGACAACAATAAAAATATAAAAACCCTGTTCAGTTGAAAAAAATTGTTAAAATGTTGCCAACATGTGAATGTTAAGGTTACTTACCCGCTGTGGCCCACTTGGAAAATTCCTCTAAAACAGAGATTCAAGCTTTTCTACAGTTTAACACACTGTAAATTAAAATTTACCCATTCGGATAAAAAAGACCTGCTTAGACTCCTGTCTGTTGTTAA
>JAQQSB010001617.1:0-24719 GCA_029721515.1 Synanceia verrucosa | reverse complement strand
TTGTTTTGTTTAGGGCACCCAAAAATGGACTCAGACGGGTTTGCTGTATTTGCCCAAAACAGGAAATGACTACAGTGACTGTGACCTCTAACAGACTACAGACTTCACCCTCACCAGAGCAGGACTGAAAACATTGACTAAGCACTTAAAGCAGCTCAGGGACAGATTAGACTTAATATATGACACTGTAAGAAAAGATACACAAATTTACTCTAATAAAATGAGGTAACAGACAGACAATATTGTTTATTAGATTTCACAAGGTTCAGTATTAAGTAAATATTAATTAAATGATGCCCTTAATAGTTATCCATTGAGTAGATTCAAATAGAAAACAGTACATAATTGATTATAACCTAAACAAGAATATTGAGTTGATCTGAAAAGATAAACTCCTAATGTGGAAATACTACTAATAGAAATTAATTCCATGTGTCAGTCATATATAATTTTATTAACAATTCATTTTTGTGCTTTAGACACGTTGCTCCACATCCATGTACACAGCAAATATCTGCTTCAAAATCAAAATCATATTGAATGTATTTACCTAACACATTATTTCAGATCTACATGACCACAGAATCATTTCTTACAGTGAACTGACTCTTTTTGCTTAATCAGCACATATGTGCAGTTTGTATGTTTTTAATTAATCACTATCTACCTAGGTTTGCAGGCCCAAGGTCATGTTGAAAGAATAAAATTGGCAAAATCTCAGATTCCAAATTAATCTGATTAGAGGCCTTGCTTATTGCTTTGATGTCTATCAGAGCCTCCACCAACAATAGTATAGGGTTTTACTGTTCAAGCTTTGCAGGACACGTTGAGGATCCTGCAATAGTGGTCTCAGGGGCGCCTCTAGACTTCACAAAACTTGATCATGTGTCATACTATGGTGCACTAACTGTACTGGTAGCATCTCTCCATACAGGTACAGGAAAAGAGAGACAACAGGGGGAATTGGCACGACAACATTCGGGTGAGGTGTAGACCTCCGATTGATAGAGGACACACGAGGTACCACCTGAATCAGTTGAAAGCCTCCATATCCACTAGAACAGAGTATCAAACTCCATTTCATCGACAGCCACATTAGCGTTATGGTTATTATTGGTTTTAGTAAAGACTTGAATTATCCATGATTTTAAGTATAACAAGGCTAAATGTTTCTGATATACAACTGTAGTGTTGAAAGCATCAAGGTCACATATAGACTCATTAATATCTCACAGGTGGGATGTTAGTGAAGTTTACAAAAGACTGAAGATTGAACACAGATATCAGTCCAGTTGGTCCTTCAGAATAAACTCTATACATCGGGCTGGCTCATTGTCTTTCTACATAAAGTAGTCAAGCTTACACTGAGTATTTATCTTATACATACTGTATGTCAAAATAAAGGTCTCATGTTTATAAACACAGTTCTATCAACAGACAAAAACACCAAGGGCTTTTATTTTGAAACTAGGGCAGGAAGTCTTGAGTAAAAATAACACTTAATGATTGTTTTATCTGTGTTTGCTATTGTTGCTTGTTGTGTTGTTTTGCCATTATTGTATTTGCAGACACATATTTCACAACACTGGGTTGAATGTTTTGGGAAGGTGAAGTAGAATAAATTTGAAAATATGAATGTATAATTTGTTTAATTCAATTTAAAAGTTGAATGTTGAAAATGTGTGAAATTAATTTAAAGTTGAATGTTGAAAATGTGTGATGTAGCATAAACCACACTTTATAGATATTAAAGCTGCAATCCATGATGTTCAGAAACACTTTTCTTCTACGTGAAATGCTCCTTCACTGAGAGCAGTCATACATGATGTGTTCAGAAAAGGAAGGTAAAGAATCAGACCTCTGTGGTAGCTACAGGACTGTAAAACTCTGACCAATCAACTGACACTCAGAGCGAGATGAGAGAACCAATCATGTGTCATCCTGCTCATGTCCCTCCCTCCTCCCGCTGTTGCTGGAAATATCAAACACAGTTCATCTGCAGAAATACAGAGATAGCAGGGAAATCCTTCTGTAGGAACAATGTCAGAGAAAATGCAGCCAAAAATACCACTTCCAGTGTTACTTCTGACGACTCATCATGCTAAACAGACAAAGAGAAGAAAGAGGAGGAAGAAAAGACTGAAAGACAAAACTCTGGATAAAGCTAAGAGGACAAACCAGAGTGAACATCGGGGAGACACTGAGACATCTGAAGGGACTGAAAAGTGATGCAGAAGTTACTTTCTGTCCTGTTGGACAGGTAATTATTTGTTTAGCTTAGGGAGGAGTTATTATTTTCATGAAATATGTAATGTTTGCAACTTAGCTACTGTTGTAGGGGTATAGCCTGATGCTAACGTTAGCTTCTCTTGTGGTGTAAGCTGGTCGTAGGTGTGGCTTGTATTGAAGAGGTTATAGGATATGACATTTTGACCATATTGCACAGCCATAATCATCACTGTCTGATTATAAAGATGCTCACAGACTCCAGCAGACTGAACGGAGCAGAATCTGGATGTCCGTTCAGCTCAAAGCTTCCATAGAAGATATGTGAAAATAAATGCCGAGCAGTGTTTTGTGAGACAACAGTATGGAGCAGAGACGTGACCTTGCAAAATTTGAGCTCTGGGCACTCCGTGTCCGTTCCACGAGCATGCTTGGGCCTTTAGCTCAATGCTAACTTGGTCATGCTAGCTGATCTGTGCTTGTAAACTGGTCGCCAGTGCCGCTTGTATTGAAGAGGTTATAGGATGACATTTTGACCATATTGCACAGCCATAATCATCACTGTCTGCATTATAAAGGTGACAAATGACGTTGATGATATCGCCACCATGATCCACCACTGCTGCTCCACCTCTCCTGCTCCACCCACTCCTGCTCCACCACTCCTGATCCATCTACTCCTGATCCACCACTCCTGCTCCACCTGCTCCACCTACCCTGGTCCACCCACTCATGCTCCACCTACTCCTGATCCACCACTCATGCTCCACCTACTCCTGCTCCACCCACTCCTGTTCCACCCACTCATGCTCCACCTACTCCTGGTCCACCTACTCATGATCCACCCATCCTCATCCACCCACCATGCTCCACCTACTCATGATCCACCCATCATTGTTTTTGTATAGGCCCTAGTATTTTGTTGCAGCATCCATTTGATGCTGTATCAATGTCAATGTTCCATTTGTGGGACAAATGAGGGCTTGTCTGTTAAGGCTGTTAATAATTCTGTTATTTCCACTGATGAAACACCTGTAAGCTTTTCGAGCAAGATCTCTATTATTTTTATCTTCATAAGCAACACTGCAGTTTTCCAGAACCGACAGGAAATTGTTGCTTGCCCACTTGAGAGAGGTGTCATACCAATGTATTTTATTTATTTATGAATTTGTTTGAATTTTGTCATTTATGCTACTAACACATCTGAAGCAGGAATGTCTTTTTCTTTTTTACAGATTTTGGATATCTTTGCTTCCCAATGGACATTTATGTCATAACAGTGTATTTTATTTGTGCATGTAATTGGTTTGTTGTTCATAATTCTGTTATTTCCACTGTTAAGACATTTGCAAGCCTCAGAAGGTCTCTATTGTCATTGTCTTCCCAAGCAGTAAGGAATGTAATAACACCGGTTTTGCAAATTGTTGCTTGTATAGTTGATATATCGTATAGTATGTATGTATTTGAGGGAATATTTAAAATTTTTAAATCATTCGATTAAAGTTGAAATCCTCATGATGCATTATATAAACAGAATCTTTAAATAATTAATTGAATTACAGGTAAGGTATACACTTAAAATAACAAATTTAAGGGAGAAAAGTGCAAGATAAAGGAGTTTTATTCACAAATTTCATAAACTTAAAATATTTTGTAAAATTTAAATAGTTTGTATGTAAAACATTCAATACATCAAGAGTGTACTGAATACTGGTAAATTCATCCATTTTGGTGTTTATTTGAAATTGCAGAATGTGATATTTGTATCACAGGGAAAAAAATTGCAAATTAGTTCAGTTCTTGTAGCAGAGGTGTTAGTAGTTTGACATAATTAACATTAAATGTGGATAATTTATGTCATTGTTTTTTACAGGCTTTAGCAAATGGATAATTACTATTTTATAACTTTCTACAAAAGAACCAATGCTAAAAAAAGTTAAATAGCCTGTTTAATCTGATATTACGCTTACTTCATGTTTCTATATTTCCCAAGAACGACAAATAATAATAACCAAACTATTAGTCGAACATTGTCAAGTAAAAGTTTTAACTTACTTAACATCGTGCAAGTCACAGATGGTGAACTCGTACCAAATCACTTTAATAGTTTCCCCCGGTGTGAGAGAAATTGGAATGCTATTTTTATTCAATCTAAACCGTTCTTTCAAGTGAGAACAACCTATACAACAGTAGCTACACTGTACCATCAGTCTGAGCCAGCAAGTCGCTTCGTCAGATACAATTATATTAATAATCATCGGCAAGTCAGGTAGCCATGAGCGCCTGTTACTCTGTACTAATAAGAAAGACAATGTGCAACTATCGCTACGCACTATCTACCTCACTCTTATCTAGCTAACAGCTAACATTAACTATCAGTCGGTCCAACAGTTCCATTGGAGGCTAAATGGCTGTTGCTATCATTGGCAGCTATGTTGGCGCTGTACTTTTGCTATGTGGTTTGGCTGGTAATGAAATGTTTTGAGAGTTAATAACTTGCTGCAGGAATAATTCACATGAAACAAACATCCTCCATACTACTTTTCCTCTACTGTGCTCGTGTTGTATTGAAGAATTTATTATTACTGCTCAGCTAACTAACTGTGAACAAGCTGCCACTAAAGAAGAGTGCAGCTACACTAGTGTTTTACACAGTGTATCTAAACCACAGCCAGAGTAAATTAAGGTTAGTGTAGCAACAGAGCTAACTAAATAGCTACTTCTGTCAAAATTACAATATAAACTATGGAGGCTTATATACTGGTGGACATTTTTATATCATAATGTTGCACACCTCTGTCACTGGCTGCTCAGTCTTACCTGCATCCTTGTGGCGCTGGTTCCACCACAGACGTGCTTTGCACATGTGCAGTACAAATGTGTTTTTGAGCCACTTTTAGTCAATGTAGACTGCAACTGAGCTCAAAAGTTGCACACTGCCCCTACTGTGTGAAACGATTCCTTCATGAACACTTTCTTTTCTGTCCATGGGCTGCTGTGAAAAAGAAATCATTTTTAAAGTGACAAGTTATTGTGTTTATTCTGTGACTAAGTTGATGTCACCTTGCCTCTAAAACCATACTTTGTGTTTCTGCTTTTCAGAATAGCATTTCAGACTTTGTTCCAGCAAAACACACACTGTATGAGAGGCTGTCGCCTCTAAAGTTAAGATTTTGGCTCTGAAGACCTACAAGAGTCCAGCTGGGCATTTGGAAGTGGTGCTGCTACCCAGAGACCACAAGTTACAATGTCACGGCTGCTATAAGTGATGGGCAGTCTGTCACACGCTTATAATTTATGAAGAATACACAAGACAGTTTAGAGAGGGCCACATCATGACTCAAGAACTATGAGTCTCAAAGCTCAGCCATTTTCCATTCTGTCCAAAGCGGATATGATTGTGTACACATGGCAGGTTTCTGTACCTGCCCATCACCTGGAGGAAGGACGAGTTCTCCTTCGGTCCCATCTCCTCTGACAGCAATAAAAGATATACAGCCGAGCCAGGCCTTTGTGCTGTGCAAGGTGATCACTTGTGCAAGTTTAATCCTGACATGTTTTCATCTCTGAAGGGCTAAAGTCCAAATTAAAACTACATTTCTACATAGACTACAAAATCCAAACAATGTTTTAGAATCACATTTGCATACCACAGCTTCTCTAACTGCATTTTTGGGTTTTTATTATCTGTTTTAAAAAGTCCTTCTCTTATTACCTCTAGCTGACATGTAACCCCAAATTTTAAAACCCCCCAGAGGGGACCCTGTACTCCTCCAGAAAAGTAACACTGAAGATATATAGAACTATTGAACTGTGGATTTGTTCCTCTCTTCCTTTCTCTCTCAGTGTGTGCCTCAGTCACATTTTAGTATAGAGTGAGCACCGCTGATGCAATATGTTCTCTTGTTGTGGACTGCTCCAAGCTCAGAGATGATCTCTGTGGAGGAGGCCAACTGGTCCTGCTGGAGGAGGGGATGGTCAGTCTGGGTAACCCACATGAGGGAAAAACATTTACCTATACCTTATTACCCTTTAATGTGGTGTTATCCTATAGTCAACAACCTCCACTGAGGTTGAGGTAGGTGAATAAATGTAGACATATGTCTACCCTTTAGCAGTAGACTTCTTACAGGATATCACACTAGGCTTGTTCATTGACTAATTAATACATGTCTCCTATATGATTTAGCTGGATTTCTACCACAGTTGCTGTTCAAGTTCAGGGGTGAGGAAACGAGACAAGGGGACATGGAAGTCCTGATGCAACTGACAGAGAGAATAATTCTATGCAACTCTGGAGCTAATTATTCCAGAAGATGGAGACATCCCACGTGCTCCTCACCTGACCTACAGTGAGGAAGGGTCAATGAAATTGCTACTGAAGAGGACCTGGGAAACTACCTGAAGGGGACCTGGAAGTGGACCTGAGAACTCCACTTCCCCACGCAGTAACAAGTAACTGCTATTTTGACATTTTGTTCACAAAGTTCACTTTCACTTTTGTTTTTCAAAGTTATGAAATTAAAGCTGTGGAAAAAGTTAGGTATTATATCTTCAATTTATGTCATTGTTCAAGTGTTAAAGGGCTGAAAAGGATAATTAAAAATATTATCTGAGATTAATTGGTTATTAGATTTTTTCTGCTAAATATCAATGTCACGTATCTGTGTGTGTCTGTGTGTGTTATAAACTATAAAATAACTAATATAAATACTATCAATGATATTCATAAACATTTGATTAAACTCAGCATTAATAGATTAGCCCTCTCCTCTCCTATATACACACATAATATATATATATATATATATATATATATATATATATATATATATATATATATAAACACACCTCTCCTCTCCTATATATATACTTATATATATATACTTATATATATGCCATATATATATATAATATCTAACTTTTGCTTTGACTCATTGATCAAGGAGTGCATGTTCAGAGGGGAAGAGGAGGCTTTTTTGGAACAGAGTGGGGTTTTAACCTATCTGTGTAGATCTTTGGTTCTGCCTCTAGATACGTCATTGGTGTTTGTAAAGATAAATTGGCGTAGCTTTGGATTCTCGGACTGTGATTAGTCGTTTAGGTGTCAGTCATTGAAATTGACAAATGGGTTGTTGATATGTTCTCAACAGGGCCTTTATAGTGATAACTCAAGTTTAGTCCCCTCGTGGCTTGCGTCAGTTCACGTAATTCTGATTGACTGACCAGTAACCAATCCAAGACAAATCACAGTCTATTTGCCTCAATCTGGTAGCTTGATGGAAGAGCACAATAGTGGTGTAGCTTTTTGTTATTAGACATGTTAAAATAACATAAGACAATGGAATAGGGTTGAAATATCTAATAATTAGTCAACAACCTTCTAAAAGTAAATACTAAACTTTGAAACATCCCGGAGGTATTGCAACCAAATCATCCATCAATCCATCCAAAGAAAAAAGTAGCAAAAATAAACTTTTTTGCGGAAATCTCTATTTCATTTTCAATCCTGCATAATTATTCAACATGAAATCAAAGATTGCAGTTGTATAAATAACAGGAAATAAATGTACTTAAATAATAAAATAACCTATATAAATCTATTCCTGTATCTGTCTGGGGTATATTGTTTTTTTTGAACATCTGTTTGAACTTACTTTATATATATATATATATGTACACACACCCATATACTCCATGTATACATATATTATCGCGTATATATATATATATATCTCTCTACACATATATATACACACACACACACACATCGCTTTCTTCATTGAGTTGCATTGTTAAATACTTACGTTATTATTCTTAGTTTTTATAGGCCCTACATGTCATGTTATTTCATCCATTTTACTGCTGTATACAATACAAACTACCCCATCTGTGGGACACATAAGAGTTTATCTAATCTTAGTTTATGAAACATCCAATTATAAATATGTTTGCTGGAAATAAATGTTTTACAGAGTTACCTTTACTGTTCAAGTGGACTTCTGGTAAAGATAGAAACACATGAGATCACAGAGCCACTTCAAAGTGTGATAATCAATATACTTGGGCCAATAAACAGCAGTATGATAAATATAATGCATTTTATAAAAATAGATATTATCAAGCTTTACTCACTGTGTTGGAGTATGTGCTGAGTATTAAGTGTACAGTGCATGTTGTCAGCAGGATAGGAGCAGTGAGTGGAGCTGTGTCCTGCTGCTTCTCTCTAAATACACAGTTTGGGTGTGAGACAGACAGTAGCACCTGCTCACTGTCTTAGAAGTACCTTAAGTGTTGTCCTCCACTTCTTCCACTGTTCAAAGCTGCAACACAACAATTAGAGGTGATTTCTTGTGTGTTCACTGCACACCACCTACTGGAAGCAAAATGAAAATGATGAACAGACTCACTGGTTGTATTGATTCAGTATGTTTGCCTTGGGAGACAATTACTGACCCTCTAAGGCAAAGTGTATGCCTATAGTAGCTTTAGAGCATCTCTATTTTTCTTATGACAACAATACAAACATTCATATACATTTACACCGGTGGAAGAATGCTTAAAAAGAAGCCTATTAAAGTTAATCATTTTAAAGAGGGTCGATTCAACTGTATGGTCATTTCAAGGACACACAGACTGAACACATCTGGGGCCTTAGCAACAGAATGAACACATCTGGGGCTTTAACTTAGCAGAGCTAATCAGATGCCGTCACTGGGGGACAGCTGTGTGTTGTGATTGGTTAAGGGTCTGCACTGCACAAGACTTATCATTTCATAAACTACTACTGTTACTACTACTGTTTTACAGAACAAGAAAATTCAAGGAAGTGACTGACATTACACCAGCTTTTTAACAAATGGCTACTTACTGTTTTATAACTTTCACCAATGAAATAATTTAAATAGCTGGCTTAATCGTATATATTTCACTTACTTGATGTTTCTATATTACCCAAGATGTCAAAAATTAAAGACCAGTAACGGCTGTTAGCTCTGTAATGTTGTAGAGTAGGAGTTAGTTTACTTAACACGCAAGTGATGCTCACACACGGTAAAACTGTAAACTGTTACCTAAATCATTTTAACAGCTTCCTCCAGTCTAAGAAGAAAAAAGGTGAATGTTAATTTTGTTCAAACTAAACCGTTTTTCCAGCAGTAGCTCAGCTGGACCGTCAGTCTGAGTTGTACCGAGCTGGCTTAGTCGCTTCAATCAACTTCATAACCTACAGGACAAGTCAGGTAGCTTCATGGTTTAGCCACTTTACAGGGGTTAAAGCTGACGTTAGTTAACACCACTACTTAAAAAGCTAGAGAAAGTTAACCTAAGTTTTAAAGAGGGATAGAGTCAACTGTGCACGGTCATTTCAGAGGCTTTAGCCTAGCAACACACTGAACCAATCAGATGCCGTCATGGGGGGAGCAGCTGTGTTAGGATAGGTTAAGGTCTGGCGAGACATAGCGCTCTGACAAGTCAGGTAGCTTAGCGGTTTAGCCACTTTACAGGGTTAACGCTAACGTTAAGTTAACACTACCTGTCTGTTAACGTCAACTGCAGTTAACATCACGAGCTGTCCAAGTGTCATATAAGCAAATATAAGTTACAGTTCACATACGGCCATCAAGGGCACTCACGGGGGACGTGACGTCACCTCGCATAAGCATCACCACGAGCTCAGCAGCTGCATATGCGCTACATTACACTGCACTGTCACCTTCAGACTTCAAGTCGGCTTTGAAAACATTCTATGCAGTTAAATGATAATGTTAAGAACTATGAAAATGCATTGGTGCATTAAATTAAAACAGTGTACAATCATGTGCATGTCTTACCTGCGTGTTTCCTCACTCCACTCACTCCACGCGCCGTGATGACTGCTCGCGACACCTAATGCTGTTCATCACTACCTGAATCCTGTAGTCTTCCGGGTTCGCAAATGCGCATGTGCAGCTTTCTGACAAAGATTGACAAAAAGAAGATGGCTCCTCCTCTGTTGTTTCACTCATATCAGCCCCAGTAAAACTAATGTGTTCAACCTCATCCAGACTGTTATTGATTGAAACTTTTTTAAAGTAAGTTTTCACATCTTCTGGAGCCACTGTGATGACGTGTACAATGCAGCTTTGCTCTGTAACTTGCAATGAACTGAAACAACACAGGAATGTTTAAATTTAAAAACTGTGACATGTTCTACACCCTTGTATGTGATCGAAGGCTGATTAATGTCAATACACACATTATAAAACAGCAAATATATCATCAGGCTTGATTCACAAGATGTTGAAACTTCTGGTTAAAAAGGCTTCATAATATTCTGAGTTAAACACATTATTTTTTTATACCAGGGCTCATGATGGAAAATACATAGGTAGTGATCATCTTAGTTGAAACTCTACATAGACTCCCCATGTTGTGTCAATGTCAGGCTATAAAACAGTGTGAAAGGTTCACAGGGCCTCCTATTGTGCCGGAGCCAGCAACATCATGACTTCATGAATACTTTATGATCAGGATAATGAACTGTTTGTACTAAAGGAAGTCCTTGTTTTCTCCAGCTGTTCATCCCAATTATCCAACAGCTCTATAATACTATACTATATGTTTGTCTCTTTATTTTTCTTTCAAAACCGCTGGCATGCCAACTGCCCCATATCAGAGGCTCCCCAATAAAAGTACTTTTAAAAGAGAGTACCACCGTGAAGGACTGGCAGTTTTCAGAGAGCGATGTAAAGGCCCTCTCATCCTACAAAAACACAACTGCAGCAGTCAGTGATGGCACATCCATCAGAAAGATGGTCCTATATGAGCACCTTGCTGCCCAGGTCAGAGGGCAGCAGCTATTTGATTAAAAATTATGCACTTGCCCACAAAGGATTGTACAAAATCCATCCCAGTCCCGCTGGGGCACTACAATATATGTAAGTGTGCATCAGTGACTGTACCCTCGCACATGGAGGCCGTGGGTTTAAAGCCCTCATCCACCCACCATCAAAAATGATGACCATCGTGGGCGGAAACCAGGGATAGATCACCTGGTTACAATCCAGGGATTCATCAGCAGGGTACATTTCTATAGGAGAACATTGCTTAGGAATTTAGTTGCTCCACAAAAGTCATGCCTGTCCTGCTTTTTGAACATTGTATGACATTTTCTAAAAACTTTGTCTTATGTCACATTTAGTGCATGAACATCACCAAGCACACCACACAACGGGAACATGGCTGCGCACTGAGGCAAATCTCCGTAAAGGAAGTAAGGAACTGCTAAATGATGTGTTTGTTTCACATATGAAGCTCATTTGTCACGCTGTTTAAGTAATGATTCACACTACGTGGAAAAATGCACATTTTGCATAAATTAAGAGTTTTACAATTTGACCAGGGAGTTTGTTCCTCAGTGTAACAGTCAGTAAACACTGCTCATGCACTCTTGCTTTATTATTGCAGAATGAAGGAGAGGTCATAGTTTCAGTCTGGAGAGAGGTGAACTTAACAGTGACTCCCCTGCAGGATGGGATGAGTGTTCAAATGACCCACCTGAGGGTGGCTTAACTCTGCCTCTGAAGGGCTAACCCTCCATACCTACGGGTACACACAGATACTGGTGAGTGTATGACGAACATATTTTATTATTGTATTGATAGCCACTTTATTATTCATATATTACTGATTGTCACATAAGCAAGTCCATGCAGCAATAAACTGAAAATGTGTTTATGTCCTACAGTTTGGTGATATTGATGCTGTTTTTCAGCATGGAGGGCATCCGTCTGGATGGTAATAGAAGTGGAGGTGCTGACAGCACATACACCAGACATGTGATCCCACTGCATGTGTGGGAAAACTCTAACCGTGCCACCCACATTCATGGACAAGATAAGGGTGATTTATCGTGGGAGGCCTGGTAAAGACCAGGAAGTCGGGGGAAGTTGTTTTTAATTGTTACAAGTCATTCAATTGTTCAAAAATGTTGTTTGTTTTACATGTTTAAATGTATTAAATAATAAAATGAATATCATCAAACATGTTGAGTTTATTACTGCATGATGTAGAATGAATACTCTGAGCAGATTTAATCATAAATTTAATCTCTTAATCTCAGGTGCTACAGAGTTCTTGACCTAGTGTGTACAGTGATTCAATTGCTTTATATACACACACACAAATCAAATAACCAAGTTCTTTATAAATGACAAGTTTATTTGACAAACTATGACCAGACTACTACTGTCACAGAAAATAACTAATAATAAATGATTAGTTTGACAAACTAAATGACCAGACTACTACTGTCACAGAAAATAACTAATAATAAATGATTAATTTGACAAACTAAATGACCAGATTACTAACAGAAAATAATAGAAAATATAAAATAACGGAATGCAGGAAGATGGATGAATAAATGGTATAATTCAATGTGACCATAATAGAATGAATGATTAAAAAAGGAAAGATGGATGAGCAAATGATTAATTATTTCAGTGTGACCAGTTAGATTCAGTGATTGATGTCTATGAACCACATTAAGAGTTGTACTGTTTGTGAACAACACTTAATTCAGGGTTTGTGCTCCGTTCAGCAGTTGAGAGTTTGAGAGGCATCAGAGAAGGCTGTGGAGCAGTTTACTATTCTGAATCTAAGTTTTAGTATTTTATTATTCAGTATTATTAAGTTCTCTAGATAAACTCTAAATTTGGCCAGTTAATTTAGTATCTAATCATCAAACGCTTTTTAATAAGTGAAGATGTACAGTAGGTGTAATCATATCACTGCTCGTAGATAGATGGAAGGTGTTGAGCAGTGAGGAGTGGCTGCAGGTTCTGTCTGGACTCGGGTGTTTGATCTGCTGCTGGGATCCCATGGAGGCGACTTCTGGCTTGAGTCGCCATCGCCGGTCTCTCTCTCTCTGACATCAGTGGTCATCTTTGGAAATCTGTGGACATCTCTGGACAGCTTTGGTTGACATGACTCGGCATGAATTGTTTCCATGTCAATCTGTCAGTCTCTGAGTAGCGAGTCACTGTACCCCTCTCAACAACTGTGTGTGTGTGTGTGTGTGTGTGTGTGTGTGTGTGTCTTGTAGTGCTGTCCCTTAGTGGTTAACATGGGTGTCTATTAAGGCACTAGAGTGGGAGAACTACACACCTAGAGTGGAGGACAGCTTCAAATCACAGAAATATATTTAAATCAGCGCGATTGTGAGAGCTATGTACACCCCACTGACATAATTTTTACAGCAAAACGTTGGAAATTTCGTCCCGGTCAGAATAATGTGTCTGTGGTGTCTGTGAGATTTATAATTTTGGCTTCAGACCGTTAATTAGGGCAGCACCTCCCAAAATCCCTCCATAGGGTCCTGTTTTATTTTTCAGAGGAAAAGGCGAGAGAAAGCAGAGAAACCTCTTGTGTTTAACCTGCTGCTGTCTGCCTTCTGAGTGGGCTAGAGACATAAAATTTACAGCTCTGCTATCATCGCGAGCTCCTGCCGCCTCTCAGTCCAAACCTCAAAGCATTATTCTTACGGTATTTGATTTATTCAGAGGAGTTCGACAGGTCCAACTCAGCTTGAAATCAGTGGCAGGCAGTGAGAGCCAGTGTGGGAGACAGAGCAGGGGCGTGCCTAGACTTTTTCATAGACGATTCCCCCACGGGGTGTTGGGAAGTCAATGCAGGTGGACAGCATTTTGAAAAATGAGTCTGATTCAGAACTGTGATTTAATCTTCACAGCGAAGCACAAAGTGCATGCTTCGTGTGCGAGTTTAAACATGAATCTTGGACAGGCACACATTTAATGTGGATGGTAAACACACCAGGGGCGTGTCTAGACTTCTTCATAGGGGTGGCCCTGGCCCAAGGGGTGTTGAAATTATGTCGGGTGGCCAGCAGAATTAGGTGATATTCATGCACCTCCATCAACACAGCATCACTGTGTGATTGATGACATTATCAATCTCACACACAGATACACACCCACGCTTTCACATGCATACACACACCCACACACACACACACACACACACACACCACTGCATACACACCCACATACACACACACACACGCACACACACAGTGCAGCTAGGACCAGCTGGTCTGAGCGGCAGAGACGACAGAGCGTTAAATCTGTCAGTGCATTTATAAGTGTGAAACTAATATTAGTTATTGGTACAAGTATTAAATAAGCATCACCATGGTGAAATGATTACAATAAATCATCATTTAGATCTGCCCTGTTTAGAACACTGCTGCCTTCCTACGTTGTACAGCGCTGGCTCTGACAAGTGTCAGTTTTTACTCAGAACTTCCTGTGTTAATTTCAAAATAAAGCCCCCGGTGTTTGTCAGTTTATATAATCCTGTTTGTTAAGGCTTTTATTTTGACATAATAAAAAATATAAGAATAAAATCCCCAGTGTAGCTTGGCTGGCTTGATGTGGTATGATGGGTTGCAGACTGCAGAGCTGTCATTGATATATTATCTATGTTAATACTGTTCAAGATAGTTATTGATGACTGTCATGTTGTCATTGATTGATAAATCAATCAATGAAATTGTTTTGTTTTAGGTTTTTTGTAGAAAGTGGTTATGACAATTGAGAGCTGACAGGAAAAAGGTAGATTAAAAATTGATGAACTATTTAGTTGTTTGTGATTGAATGATGTATTATAAATGCCAGTTTAGTAGAAGCTTTACTCAGTATCATTTATAGTTAATAGTAAGAAATCGTTATGATTATTTTATTGTTGTTATGATTTTATTCAGTATCCTTGACAAGTATGAGTGAGAAATTGTTGTGATTGTTTGTTTGACAAGTTCTATGTCCAGAGTTCAGTGTTAGTTTTAGCTAATTATGTATCAGAGCTACCATGCACACATGGAAAGACTGAATACTGCAACCATCAAACTCAGTTCACCAAATTGGCCATGAGATGGAGGCAAGTTCGTTTTGTGGTGGACCAGGAGTAGGTGGAGCATGAGTAGGTGGAACAGGAGTAGGTGGAGCATGAGTAGGTGGATCAGGAGTAGGTGGAGCATGAGTAGGTGGACCAGGAGTAGGTGGAGCATGAGTAGGTGGATCAGGGTAGGTGGAGCATGTGTGTGGACCAGGAGTAGGTGGACCAGGAGTGGGTGGATGAGGAGTGGGTGGAGCATGAGTGGGCGGATCAGGAGTAGGTGGAGCAGGAGTGGGCGGAGGAGGAGTAGGTGGAGCAGGAGTGGGTGGATCAGGGTAAGTGGAGCATGAGTGGGTGGAGCAGGAGTGGGTGGATCATGAGTCGGTGGAGCATGAGTGGGTGGACTAGGAGTAGGTGGAGCAGGAGTGGGTGGACTAGGAGTAGGTGGAGCAGGAGTGGGTGGACTAGGAGTAGGTGGAGCATGAGTGGGTGGACTAGGAGTGGGTGGATCAGGAGTGGGTGGAGTAGAAGTAGGTGGACCAGGAGTGACGTAGTTAGTCACGCCTCTCAGAATGACCTTCACAGTTCAGGTGAGCTTTGTTCAGTCTCACAACCAGTACGGAGAAGGAAACTTGTCCCTGTAAGACAGCTGCAGTCTTACAAAGAGTGGAGTGTATCGTCTCCTCGGTGGGACAATCAGAACCAGAATCAGAATTTCTTTCAGCACAAATAAGTACTTCTGAAGCACTTATAACTCTGCTCAGTCAAACCTCCACTACCATGGCGGGCAGCGCTAACAGGAAGGGTAGCTAGTCCAACCAGCTAACATGGAATGAGAGTACAATTACACTTTGCATGCAAACTCAAATAAATGTTAACACAATGCAGCCTTGACTTCTTTCTTATTTTTGTAGGATCAGTAAGCTCCTGCAGAGGGAGCAGCTCAATACTGCAGAAATGACTACAAGAGCAGTGAACAACTAGTCAGTGGAGGCAGACAGGCTGATGAGTGCACAGAAAGAAGCTGACAGGGATCACTGAGCACAAAGACGCTCCCTGTAGCACATGAATAATCAGTCATTCATTTGTATAACATCAGTATTTATAATCAATAACTCTTAAGTTATTGATTCACACAGACACCATCCAGTTTTGTGGAAACAGGGAAAACTTGCAGATTTGATATGATAGGGTCTCTTAACTTAAGGCAGCTCTTGAGATTCTTGGACCTCGTGTCCAGTGATTCAATTTGCTTTATAGACACAAATCAAATAACCAACTTCTTTATCAAACTAGATGTTTATTTGACAAACTACATGACTAAACTACGAACAGAAACTATTTCACTACATTGTAGCATAAATAGTGTAGAGCAGATTAGTCAATCATTAATTAATATCAAATAATGTATTTATAAACAATATCTTTAAGTTATTGATCATAAACCATTAAATTACCTTTAACAGTAGAAATTATCAGGGCGCCACCCAGTTTTGCGAAAACAGGGAAAACTTGTGAATTTGACATTAATTAATAGAGTCTCTTAATCTCAGGGTGCTACAGAGTTCTTGACCTAGTGTACAGTGATTCAATTACTTTATATACACACACAAATCAAATAACCAAGTTCTTTATAAATGAGATGTTTATTTGACAAACTATAACCAGACTACTACTGTCACAGAAAATAACTAATAATAAATGATTTGTTTGACAAACTAAATGACCAGACTACTAACAGATATAATAAAATAGAAAATAAAAACTAGAATAAAGGAAGATTGATGGAAGATACATGACATTGACTCACTATGACAAAAATGAAATGAATGATTAAACAAAGGCAAAGTTCAAAGGATGAATATCTGATTAATTAATTCAATGTGACCAGTTTAATTCAGTGGTGGTTATCTAGACCAAATTAAGAATTAGGTTGTTACCAAAATTTGGTTTAGGTTTGGTGTACCCGTTCAGCAGTTGAGAGTTTGAGAGGCATCAGAGAAAGATTGTGAGTAATTTACTATTCAGAGTTGGTTTAGCGTTTTACTGATATCTTACCAAATATTATTCAGTTTGCTGGATTAAGCCCTAAATTCAGGCCATTTAATTTAGCGTCCTAATCATCAAACTCTTTTAATCTGTAAGATGTATATGCAGTATATCACCGTTCCTGGATGGATGGGAGTGAGGAGTGGCTGCAGGTTCTGTCTGGATCTGCTGGATCTCTGCAGGCGACTTTAGCTTGAACTTCACCAGTGGCTCTTTTGGTCATCTCTGGACATCTTTGGTCGTCTCTGAACATCTCTAGTTGACATGGCTCCATCTCAGTCTCTCTGTCTGTCTCTCCTCTTCACAGCATAGTCTCTGTGCCCTTGCTTCACCTCTTCAATGATACCAATCATATCTTTTACTATTATAATCCTTATACCAAGCAAAGTTTACACACTACACTTAAACAAGCTACACTCTGCCACAGATAGCTACACTAATGAAGTTTCAAAATCATAACAAACTTTATAGTTAGACCTTTGGCTTGGCAATAACACTCCCTCAAAGAAAAATAGTGCTTTCTGCCATAACAGACAAATGGCTTCCTCCAAAGCAAAAAAAAAAAAAATAGCTTTATTAAAAAGATAATCAAATAAGGACATAAGAAAATGTAAAACTGACAGCAATGTTTCAATTTGCCTTTCCTGCTGTGTTAGGGTGGAAGGCAGGGTACACCCTGGACAAGTCTCCACCTCATCGCAGGGCTGTTTATGCGATTCACATCACTTTTACATCACTATTTTATGAAGATATATCTTGTTCTGCCTTCATGTCACTGTTTACCTTACCTTACCTGACACTTTTCTCCATCCTTGCCACAGGTGGGGATTGAATCAGTGACCTTTGGCTCCACAGCAGATATTCAGGAGTAGAACACTCCTTCCTTCTCTCTTCTCACAGAAAAGAATGACATCATATAACATATCTATTATAAGAGTGGAAAATTTCATTAGCATAGAAAAGAATGACATGATATAATGTGTTCTGTTATATTAGCATATGGATTGGTATGAGGTCATCAGTGACATCACTCAGAATGTGCAGATTCCACAGAGAATCCAGGAGTATATGGGTGTTTCATATTTTCTATTCATGTCTTTCAATATCTTTATTTTTATTTCTTTATTCATGTGTGCCTTTAAGCCGAGAGACTCTCCAAAATTTTGTTCTGCGTGCATAATGACAATAAAGACTCTTGAACCTTGAATTAGCAGTCCAGCAGGACAACAGATTAGCAGTGCATGGAGTCAACCATGTAAACTTGTGTGGAGCACAATGTTTGGCAGCTCATCACCTCCAACACGGCAACTTGGCAGAGTAAAGTAAGCTTTTCTGCAACAAGGATGTGATTTGAACTTGCACAGCATAATTGATCTCAGCCACCTCGTCTACTGTATCTGATGAATTACAGTAGACGTCTGATCCAGGAGACCTTCAAGAGTCTGGAAAAGTATGGGATGAGATGATCTAGGTGGAGCTACATGGCCCCACTCTATACAGGGGAATTAGCTCAAATGGTAGAGCGCTTGCTTAGCATGTGAGAGGTAGTGGGATCGATGCCCACATTCTCCAGAACACTTTAATTTCTATCTTGGCTGCTATGAAGTGATAGTCCCATTGTTCAGATCCCTTTCATGCAAAGACTTGGAAACCTTTTTTGTAACCACGTCACAATAACATAATGAAGCATGTTATTGTGATATTTCCACTATGCCACTATAGTATTCTGTTAGGTGTTATGTGGAAAAGCCACCTTATTTGAGTGAAGCTGTTACTGTATTTTAATGTACAGTTGGTGTAAAAAAGGAGAGAGACACACACATTTGTTTGGGTGATCTATGTTGTTTCTCCAGTGGCTATTAAATGTTAACTAGTAGGGTTTGATTATGAGAGGTTTTCTAAATAAATGCTAATTGGTAAAAGATTTAAACTTTAAATCTCTTTGATGGCGTGGGAAAACATTATTGCTGCTCAGGCCAGTGCGCGTAAGATTAAATGTAGTCCTTTGCAATCATAATAATATTATAGGAAAATCCGTTTGAATGGAAGCATTTTCACAGATCTGCACTTAATGGCCATCAAAATGTTTTCTAAGCTCACGATGTCCAATATTCAGAATTCAATATTCACATATGAAATATTTTTTTGCCAAGTGGAGACTAGACAATCTTGAAAGCCTGTATGCAAATTAGCCTTTTTTTTTTTTTTTTATTTTTTATTAGCCATTTGTACCATATGCACGCCTCTGTCCTCAGTTATTGTCTTGGAAACTTGTGTCCCTTGACAAGCGTAAGTAATTGATTTTATGTTGATACATGGATTTATTCAGTTCTTTCCTTGCATTTTAATGCACAACTTGTATTGCATAGGCTACCGTATGTTGAGAAAATGGGCATCTGCACGGTCTGATACTAATCTCCGTGTCTTGCTTACAGACGGCAGAACTCGCTCTGCTACCTGACTGAATGAATGAATGAATGAATGGAATGAATGAGGAAATCAAATAGTGTGTGTGAGTGAAAGAGGGCAGGGACAGAGAGAAAATACAAGGTTCATTGAGAAAAACTCTGGTCCTGACTAGGTTAGTTTCATAGAAGTCTGTTACTACGGTAACTGACCGAGAGCTTAAGTTACCTCTCTTTGTGAAACAGGCTAGAATTACCCCTCTTTCTCTGGTTTAAGTTACCTCCCTTTGTGAAACGGAAAACTCAGTTTCCCTCATTTCAGCTGAAACGGGTGAAATCCATCTTCAAAGACAGCAGAAGAGGATTCATTCTAGTGTTTGGAAGGCAATATGTCCACATATTCATTAATATCGTCACACACAAAAAAATGCCATAGACTTTTTCCTCATCCCACAAGTTTAATAAATTATGTTCTTCAATAAACTTTGTGGAAAAAAAAAGCTCCTGTCACAGAATGCTTCAGTGATCACTGTAAACACTTGAAAACAATGAGCGGCTCATTTAGGGAGGCGGAATTAATGAGAGGCGTCTGACTGGACAGCAGTGCAGCAGTCTGACACACCTGCTGAATAGAGAGTCATGTAGTGTGAACACCTCAAAACTCTGACAGGGAAGAAATGAGTGAAGTAGTGTGAACACCACAGCGAGTCAACGACTACGACAGTCATGTAGTGTGAACACGACATAATTTAGTGAATGTTACTGTCTTTACCTCCTGATCACCAAACCAGGTTAATGATTCAGATTACTTTAGCCTTTTAATTAAACACATAACCAACGTCCCTGGGTAGGCTCGAACCACCAACCTTTTAGTTAACAGCCGAACACGCTGGCCAATTGCGCCACAGAGACTTCACAAACAAACATTAGCATGATAGCATTAGCCCATACACTAAACACTACACATGACGAGCCTGCTAGTTATTGTTACTAATGATAGACTTGAACATACGTCACCAAACAAAGTTTGGAGGAGATGGAGCTCATCCTGTTCCAGTCTGGCTGCCTTGTTAGGACAAGGTCTCCTCAGCTCTCTGTTAACCTGCTCTGCAGTGATGGTGTGGTGACAGAGGACTAAACACATCAGTCCCATCTGGATCTCGTGGTTTGGATCACTGGTTTTCATGCTGGTGGTTGGGGTTTAACTCCCTCTAGAGGAATGACTGTTGTTTTTATAGCAGCAGTAGCTCAGTCTATGGAGACCAGTAGAGCTTGAGTATAAGAGAGAGTAGTGGGGAGCACAGGAAGCTACAGCTAACACAGTTGATGGACAGCTATCCTGAAGCAGACACTGTTAAATATATTTTCTTTACAAATTCCACACGATGAAAACAGCCAAGCCTTCAGGAGTACAAGAGTGAAAAAGAGAAAAGACGAGGAGAAAAAGAAGGCCAAATATTGAAGTATGTCTTCTAATGTTTACATAACAAAGATATGACAATTAGTTTCAACTATAGCTAGCTAGCTAACGAAGTAGCAATGATGGTGATAAAATATCTAAAGATAAATAACACGTCAGTGTCTTTTTATAGAGATAACTGCTCCTTCTTTGGATGTTGTGGTTTCTAGACTCTATGTTGTTACTAGACTATATGTTGTTCATTGGACTATCGAAATTAGCACATTAACGTGGATTAATCCAGCATCATAATTAATATCATAAAAAATCCCTGATATGTATGACAGGGATATTGTAAGTTTTTGAACAACACTATCATCTACTGTATTTCAATGCTATCTTTAGTAAGGATCTCTGATTGTTTGAGGCAACTGAGATTTAGAAAATTGCAGAATATAATAAGTTAATCAACAGTGTTGTTTGATAGTTGTTGTTTCAGAATGGCAGAGTGGTTTAAGGCACTTTGTGCAAAGACTGAAGTCCTTTTTCTGTAGTGGGGCTTCTGAACTCTGAATAGGAATGTGTTTTCAAATCCCACTTCTGATGTATTTTTCTCCAATTTTGTTGTATTCATATACTGTAGGATAGCATCATTTCACTCCATCCTCTCCTGGTACTCAAACAGTAGATTGAGTGCATGGTGAACCTGGGGTCTGGAGGAGGATGTGATGTGTGAAGTCACTGCAACTGGTCTGTGGTCAGTCAGAAGCCTTCTGGGATGAGGCAGGATGTTTTGGAACTTTTTTAGTCTCAATTTGCCGATAAATTGCAGACATTGTTGAATCTGTCTTTTTGACCCATGATGGTGGTATAGTGGTGAACATAGCTGCCTTCCAAGCACTTGATCTGAGGTTGATTCCCAGCAATCACAGTCCTTTTCCTCCAGTGATAGTATAGTGTTGCTTTGATTTTGTATGAAAGTCAGCAAGAGAGTCATGTGTGGCCTACATTTCAACAGTGATTGGTAGTATGGTGGTGTGTTGCGATGTCATGGGGGATGTAGCTCAGTGGTAGAGTGCATGCTTTGCATGTATGAGATCCTGGGTTCAATTCCTGGCATTTCCAGTACTTCTTATATTCACATTAAAGGAGAGACTCTGTTATCATTCACTGTACCATTTGAACAACACAGCTGCTTCTTTCTGCAGTCATGGAGAAGAACTAGAATACACTTCTAAAGTGGTAGTTTTATTTTGAAAAACTCCCAGACGGCACAGTGGAGACATCAAACGTAATATGAACCTATGAAAAACAGAATTAAAATATCACTTAAGTACTTCCAGTTTGAGTCGACATCGATGAACTGAGCATGCTACAAGCTAAGGGTGTTCATGCAGCTAATTAGATGGATGCTAATGGCTAACAGGCTAAAGCTACCATTTAGCAGTGATCAAGTCTCCACAGACCTGAGGATGAAACTAAATGAAGAAGTTAACTACAGGGCTTGTTAAATGGTGTCAGCTGACTGAAGATCAGTCAACATCATGAAGACTCTGGTCTAAGAGACAAACTCTGGTTGTTCATTTACAATCATTGTTAACTGCATTGAGTGCCACTGACATATTTTTACATCAAAGTGGTTTTTCAGCAGCAGGTCACTGATTGCGGTCTCCGCAGCCTGTAAGTAACATGTGGGGCTCCTGGGAGATGTGGTTGGAGCTTAAAGAGACGGTATACACCACACAAACCACATCCCACAAAAATTCACATATTTCATTAACACAACAATAACTCCTCCCGAAGCTGAACAAATAATCACCTGTCTAACAGGAAGAAAACAACTTCTGCATCACTTTTCCAGTCCCTTCAGATGTCTCAGTGTACTCCACTGGATGTTCGCTCCTGATTTGTCCCTCTTAGCTTTATCCAGGAGTTTTGTTGCAGATGTTTCTGCCTCCTCTTTCTTCTCTTTGCCTGTTTAGCAGGGGTGTGAGCTGAGTCAGAAATAATACTGGAAGTGATATTTTTTGGCTGCATTTCTCACTGACATTGTTCCTACAGAACAGATTGTCCTGCTAACTCTGTATTTCTGCAGAGAGGAGTATGCTGGATATTTCCAGCAACAGTGGAGAGGAGGGAGGGACAGAGGGGAAGACATGAGCAGGATGAGACATGAAAGGCATCTGATTGGTTCTTTCCATTTGTTTGTAATGGCAGGGATTGAGTTTTACATTCCTGCAGCTGCCACAGAGGTCTGATTCTATTCATTCTTTTTAAAAGGACCATTTCCACCCAATATAACAAAAAGTGTTTCTGAACAGAAATGTGAGAGTATAACTTTACATTTTAGGAGATGGTTTTGGTGAAGACAGATAAAATCTTAGTTGTTTCCAGGTCTCAATGGCAGATGAAAAAAGGATTTACCCTCAACAAGCACTGTATTCAGCCTGAGTACCAAGTTTAAGGTTGACATGGAACGTGGAAAAGCTGCATTCTTAACATTGGACTCATGCTTAAATTGAGGTTTTACCGAGATTTGAACTCAAATCTTTTACCGGCAAACTTGAGTCATTTAGTAGGCTAAACATTCACGGAGGATGTGGGAAACTCAAGAACTTCTTTTGAAATACTTGTTACAAACAATTGTTGAAATGCATATAGACATGCTGCCATCTCAGACAGGTTGACAATGCAGCTTCTGTACTGGGAAAACTCAACACAGTCCAACACAGAGAGAATTCTTGACTTTTCTTTCCTCATAGGATGTTAATAACAACAACTGCATTGCAAAACTCACATTGTCAGGAGTGGGATTTGAACCCACGGCCCCAGAAGAGGCTGCTACTTTAACGCAGCGCCTTGGACCGCTCCGCCATCCTGACTGCAAGAGAACAAATTTTGGTCGAAATTTTGATGAATGTAACTGTTCAGTGCACTGCCCGTTGCTCAATGAACACCATCGACTTTAACTTCAGTTATTGGAGGTCAAATGTCAGTGAAAACTCATTTCCTGATGAGTACAAGACAGAAGGCAAAGTGTGCGTCCATCATTTAACTCAAACCCGTTTCCTTCGCTGTCAATACCATTAAGTTTGGAGATGTTTTTGGTGAAGACAGAGAGAATCTCAGTTGCTTCAGGTCTCAATGGAAGCTGAAACAAGGTGCCCTCAATAAAGCACTGTATTCAGTCTGAATACCAACTTAAAAACCTGACATAGAACATTGAAAAGACTGCATTCTTAAAGTTGGACTCATGCTTAAAAACAGGTTCCACTGAAAGTCGAACTCAGATCACTGGATTGAGAGTCCCGAGTGCTAACCATTACACCATGGAACCAGACGACTGTTTGCTTCCTTCTGGGTCTGTGTAGACACTCTCTTATATGATATCTCCATGTTTGTTGTTGATGTTGTTCAGAGTGCAGAGAATAGGGCAGTTCTTTCATAGGCGAGGTGGGTCTGTTAGTGGTTCATGTGATGGAAAGTTCTTGAACATTAGCCTGTTCCTAGCTTTGTCCACAGTTTATAAGATAGCTCACTTTTCAAAAATGTCACTGAAATGCATAATTTTATGTGAAACAGTATAAACACATTTTGCCTGCAATGGGGGGCCCATTGAAATTTCTTTTAATTTGGCCGGAAATCCCTGGACTCACTCTAAGGTTTTGTCAGAAGTTTGCAGTCCTGTGAAAGAGACTCTGTGGTGCAATGATAGCGTGTCTGACTCCAGATCAGAAGGTTGTGTG
>JAQQSB010001616.1:0-40391 GCA_029721515.1 Synanceia verrucosa | reverse complement strand
CTGGGTTAGAGATTGACATCCTTTCTTTTGTCTTTCATCTCTCTCTTTTCTCTCTTTCCTTTTTTAAAAACCAGATTTTGGTTTACTAAGTGACATTTTGAACACTGCAGCTCTGGCACATAATAAGTGCTACTAAGCACTGCCACTGATAAGGCAGGACCAAACCATTTCATGTAGATACGGGGGGTTGGTCAATATAGATGGGTATTTTTGGTCAATGGGGATATTTAACTTTTACTGCCCAAAACACATAAAAACAAAAAGATAATTAATTTCATTGTTATATTTAAAATGCAGTATATATACTCAATGATGATGGTTTAATAATTTTATATTGGTGTTTGTCTATTTTTTGGAGCCCCTGTCAGTCGTGGCCTCTTAGAATTGTCCTAAATTTTCTCCCCTATACGGCGCCCATGGATAGAGCCAGGCGGCTGAGAGTTAAACAGTGCATGCTGCAGCCTTCACTGGGCTGGTGAAGGTGAGGAGAGCCGGGAGAGACCTGAGGAGCTCATAACAGCAGATGGAGACAGAGTTACTTCTGCAATAACGTACACCAAAACACATAGTTTAATTTGACCATTTAACACCACTTTAAGATTTGAAAAGAAATGGAAAAAGTAGAAATTATTCTAGTTTTATATTTGTTTCATAATTGATATTTGTTCTTTAATTTTGATGTGTTTCTAAAAGGTAACTGAAACAGAATGTGTTTGAGATTTATTAATTCTTTATTTAACTTGATCTAATCTACTATTCATAATGTTTGTCATTTGCCTTTGATTTGACATCAGATCCAAGAGTCGAGTTAATGAGTGAATACTTTAATAAATTAATCTTTACAATGATTGAAAGGGTTTGATAACGTTCACATAATATTGAATGAAATAACGTCTGACATCCACCACACCTGTCAACAGTGTCTGCCTGCACACTCGTCTTTTTTGTGCGTCTGTTAGTTTTTCTACTTTCATATGGTTGCAGTAGCTTCAATAGCTTTGACATTTAGCCTCCTACAGCCTCTTAAAGACAGTAATGTTAGCCATGATCTACAACGTCCCTCACCTTCAGTCTCCCAGTGTCCTTGAACGCCTCAGCTGTAATTCTGCTGTGTCACTTCGGAGCTGCTTCACGCTCTGAGTCTTAGAGAGGTAAGTGTTGTCTCTCTCAACAGATAACTTTTTAACAGTAAATAAGTGGTAAAAATGAATTGAAAACACAGGATCAGTGGTTTAAATCAACAAAAATATGTTGTGATAACTGGTGTGCTTCACACCTCAAAGCAGCATTTCTGTTCCTACTTTGTTAGCTAATGTTAGCAATGCTGCTAACGGACGCTAACGATAACGTTTGCTAGGTTAGTCAGCAAAAAAAGAGTCTGAACTTTTTTCCCCACTAAATAAGAACTGTTGTCTTGTTCACTCTCTCACTCAGTTAACTAGGATATGGAAGCAAATCTGTACCATAATTCAAATTAAAATGCGTTAACAGAAATGCCTTTTCATTTATAGCTGCATTTTTTGACTCATCAATAAAATAAATCAGTAATAAATCAATTTGAATTTGCCACAGATGTGAGGGAGGCCACAGCTGCCCTGGAAGGGCAACAAAATCAGCTGCAAACAGCAGGTTTTGACTCTGGTCTTTCTCCAACCACGTTGTCAACAACAACAAAAACAACAACAACACTTTTACCTTCTGATCGCCATGACGCTCGAGGTAAGATTTCAAGCTTGCAAGCTAACATGCAAGTAGCTGCAGGTCTGATTTATTGTCAATGAAATCATTACAGCTCAAGACACATTTTTCGTAGCCACCACAATATTATCATATGCGGCTAAAGGCGAGAACATACTTGTGAGGCTTTTCTTTGTACACTGTCTTCACTCACACATACATATTCATGTGAAAAATGGGCGTTACTTAAGCCTGAAAATCTGGTCTACGTAGCCTGTTAATGTGGATCATGGGCGCATGTGTGGACATCTCTATGCATTCTGCTGTATACATACTGTATGCTGTTACCAATCCATTTCTGCACTTCTAGCTTTTTAATATATGAACTGGTGCCAACACTTCCTCTTGACCAATATATTATTATAATTTATAATAATAACAATTATGATGATACAATTGTCATTACAATTTTTAAGTTATATACTTCTCATGCTTGTATAGACAGTTAAAAGTGGCTATCAAACGACCTATTTAAAGGTACCAGAATACAGGAAAAGACATCTACTCTCTTAGAACTCCTCTGGTGAGGATCAATTCCTCCCCCTGAGACCTTGTATACTTTTCATAGATATATTGACAATACTATTAATTCAGCATGATCCTGATCCCACCATCAGTGTTATGGGAATACCATAATTTAAATTTCATTATGCTATCTTGCTGTTGTGCCTTCATGTTAATTTCTAAACAAAAACTATCCAATAATCCAAGGAATTGTTGGGCTGTATGTTTATCTCGCCATTTATGTCTGGATGTTTTTTTATAACTATATCGTCATTTTTGTTTTATTTTTTCATTCTGGTTCTTTGAACATATTCAAAATAAAGTTCAGTTGAATTCAATTTCCCTTTACTTTTTTCTTATTTCTTCCAGCTGAGGTTTTGAGGCTGTTCAGTCCTTACCCTGCATGAGGTTTACCACAGAGGTCAACCCCACCAGACATTAATACCAAAAAAAAAGAGAAAGACCACATACACACACCTTTTCCTCTGTTTGGCCAAAAGAAAGAACTATAACGTCACAAGTCCATCCGTGAAAAGAGCCCTTGAAAGGGCAGGATTAGGAGAAAGGAAATCACATTCCCAAATAAGTTTATAGTATGCCTTGTATATGTCAGTTGTGCTATTTAAAATGTCAAAGCTTGGTCAGCTAGCTAATTTAATGGATTCTGCATTCATCAACATCTAAGTAGCACAGATCTTCAAGTAGCTACTCATAACATCTACCCCTGCTTATGACAATGTGTAAATTTAAAAATACACATAAATGTTGCTTGTCACTGTTGGAAATTACAATTTTGTATGTACTTCTCCCATGTATATGTACACAATACACGGATGTCTTTGAAACATGTCATGTAAACATGACCAAAGATTAGAAATATTTGGAGCGAGAGAGAGGTTTTTGGGGATCGGACATGCATGTATGCATCAAGCTCCATCTAATGATGCGTTTGTATATTATCCGTGAAAACTTTAATTCCATAAAAGATCAGCTGATATCCGATGCAAAGTGCGTGTTTCTGCATGTTGTGTTGTGGCATGGTGCGACAAACACTTAATCCATGTGCTGTATTGCACATGGATGCACTGCCGATCTGCAACTATCACCGTGGAACTCCACCACTGGTTTTGAATTCCTTCCTTAATGGAGACAGTTTGTCCTTATTATTTTGTGCCCAAAACATAACATGCTTCATTATTACTGGAACAATCAGCTCAGGTCTTCAAGACCATTTCCAAAGCAAACTATTTCAAATTTTAAAAAGTTTACATGTGAAAACCAGACGTGGTTACAAAAAAGGTTTCCAACTCTTTGCATAAAAGGGATCTGAACAATGGGATTATCGCTTCAAAGCAGCCAAGATAGAAGCTAAACTATTGTGGAGAATGTGGGCATGAATCCCACTACCTCTCGCATGCTAAGTGTGCACTCTACTATTTGAGCTAACTCCCCTGTATGGAATGCTGCCATGTAGCCCCATGTAGATCATCTCATCCCATACTTTTCCAGACTCTTGAAGGTCTCCTGGATCAGACGTCTACTGTAATTCATCAGATACAGTCGACGAGGTGGCTGAGATCAATTATGCTCTGCAAGTTCAAATTCCATCGTTGTTCCAGACAAGCTTACTTTAGTCTGCAAGTTGACGTGTTGGAGGTGATGAGCTGCCAAACATTGTGCTCCACACAAGTTTACATGGTTGACTCCATGCACTGCTAATCTGTTGTCCTGCTGGACTGCTAATTCAAGGTTCAAGAGTCTTTATTGTTATTATGCACGCAGAACAAAATTATTATACATACATATATATACATATATATACGTATACATATATATACACACACATATATATGTGTATATATATATATATATATATATATACACACACACATATATATATGTATATACATATTCACGTATATATATGTGTGTGTATATATATATATATATATATATATATATATATATATATATATATATATGTATATTATATATACATTAGGCGTCAATATTAATGAAAAATATGCTTGATGTAGTGATCAATATTTTCACAGAACTTCACTGCAAGAAACTAATGTGACTCTCGCCAGCTGGATGTCGCTCACAGCAAGAAGGTACTGGGTTCGATTCCCGGCCCCAGGGCCTTATTGTGTTCTCCCCGTGTCTGTGTGGGTTCTCTCCGGGTACTCTGACTTCCACCCACCATCCAAAAACATGTATGGGGATTAGGTTAATTGGCTAATTTAAATTGACCGTAGGTGTGAATGTGAGTGGTTGTCTGTCTCTATGTGTCCTGTGATGAACTGGAGACTTGTCCAGGGTGTACCCTGCCTTCCACCCTAAGACAGCTGGGATAGACTCCGGTCCCCAAATACAGCTTACATGTTGATGTATCAGCATTAATACTCCTACTATGGATCAGCTAGCTCAAAAGTTTTGTCTTCACTTTCTCAGGTGAAATGAGCAGCGTGTCTTCTGTTAAACACTTCAGTTGTGTTCTATTCTGTTCTAATCTGCTTTGATCTATGTTCTAATCTGCTTTGATCTGTATTCTGATCTGCTTTGATCTATGTTCTAATCTGCTTTGATCTGTATTCTGATCTGCTTTGATCTGTGTTCTAATCTGCTTTTATCTGTATTCTAATCTGCTTTGATCTGTATTCTAATCTGCTTTGATCTGAATTCGAATCTGCTTTGATCTGAATTCGAATCTGCTTTGATCTGTATTCTAATCTGCTTTGATCTGTATTCTAATCTGCTTTGATCTGTACTGTACCTTCTATTATCATTTGCATATTCGGTTACCCGGGCAACATAAAAGTAACTAAGTATTGTCAAAAATCAATAAGTGCATTATTACACATTAATGTATCTTAATGCATAATGCATGTATACACACACACACACACACACACACACACATCAGTCTAGTGTCCAGTGACCAGTCCAGTTAACAACAGACAGAGAGTCTAAGCAGGTCAGTTTTTACCCAGACATGCAGTGTAAATTTGAACTCTACAGCGTGTTAAACTGTAGAAAAAGCTTGAATCTCTGCTTGCAGAGGGAATTTTCCAGAGTGGCGCCACAGACGGGTAAGTAACCTTAACATTCACATGTTGGCAACATCTTGAACAAGTTTTTTTTCAACTGAACATGGTTTTTATAGTTTTATTGTTGTCGGTTGAGAAGATGTTGGCAACATGTACCCTTCTGTTCGATGATATTATCGAGTCACAGTTGCTAACAGTTCTCATTGAGATAAGATGACCTATGTTAGCTAAGTATTATTTCTGAAGGCTGCTGACTGACATAAGAATACATAGCTGGCGTCAAATAAATGCAAAGATAAAATTGTCTCTGCATGAAGGCGAATTGTGTATATTTATATAATTGTATATGTAAATAATTATTGTATCTGTGTTTATACAGCTAAGTTGACATGAAGGCTAAACATGAAAAAGATATGGTCTACATGTAGCTGTATAGATACAGTATGTCTTAACTGATAGCATGAAGCATTTGTTAATCATGATTCAGCTATATTAACTATGCTCTTATTTTCATAGTAATCAAGCAAATTGCAATCAGAGCAGACCAATAGCTGGTAAGTAGGCCAAGGTTATGGTACAATATGATGCTTGTCGCTTTACTGTACAACTACCAGAAGCTAGCACCAGCAATGGTTCATAAAGTGGCAGCAACAATGCGGAGGGTGGAAAATATTCTACATTGTACTACATCATTTTAGGCTAAAAGACATGGCTGTAATGTCCAATATTGACAATCAAAGCAGTGACAATAAAAATGACAGACTTTTGCAAACTTAAAATGTTTATTCAACGTCCCTCTTAATTACCACCAGACCTGTCAGCGCCGACAGATTTCACAGCCTCTCTTCTGATGACTGTAACTCCTGATCAGTGTGTGCTATTGAAAACCACTGAAAACCACCCTCATCACCAGACAGATTTCACTGACCCCTTCACGTTTCTAACAAGTTTTCCCCACTCAGCGACACACCCGCTGAGAAGCCAACCCTGGTTATTGGCAGCTCTATTCTTCGAAACGTGAAATTAGCGACACCGGCAACCATAGTCAAATGCATTCCGGGGGCCAGAGCGGGCGACGTTGAATCCTATTTGAAACTGCTGGCTAAGGATAAGCGTAAATATGGGACTATTGTTATTCACGCTGGCGGTAATGACACCCGGTTACGCCAATCGGAGGTCACAAAAATTAATGTGGAATCGGTGTGTGCTTACGCTAAAACAATGTCGGACTCCGTAGTTTTCTCTGGTCCCCTCCCTAGCTTGGCCTCTGATGACATGTTTAGTCGCATGTCATCCTTCCACCGCTGGCTGTCGAGGTGGTGTCCAGTTAATGATGTGGGCTTCATCGATAATTGGAACAGTTTCTGGGGAAAACCTGGTCTGATGAGGAGAGACTGCATCCATCCTACTTTGGAAGGAGCAGCTCTCATTTCTAGAAACATGGCCAAGTTTATTAGTCAACCTAACCCATGACAACCCAGGGTTGAGACCAGGAGACAGAGTTGTAGTTTAACACACTTCTCTGTGCTTCCATTAGAGCAGTCACCCACCCAGAACCCCATAGAAACGGTGTCTGTCCCACGACCACTAAAATCAGTTAAATCCATAGTAAACAAAAGGGGAGTTGAACAAAATAACTTAATAAAAATTAAATCCACTGCTGAAATAGTTAATCAGGACAGGAGAATTAAATGTGGACTTTTAAATATCAGGTCATTATCATCTAAAGCTCTACTAGTAAATGAATTAATATCAGATAACCAGGTTGATTTATTTTGTCTTACTGAAACCTGGTTGTGTCAGGATGATTATGTCAGCCTGAATGAATCCACTCCTCCTAGTCATATTAATACTCATATTCCTAGAGATACAGGTCGTGGAGGAGGAGTTGCAGCCATTTTTGATTCTAGTCTATCGATCAAACCTAAACCTAAATTAAATTATAAGTCTTTTGAAAGCCTGGTTCTTAGTCTTTCTCATCTTAAATGGAAAACAGAGAAACCAGTTTTATTTGTTATAGTGTACCGTGCTCCAGGTCCATATTCTGAATTTATATCTGAGTTCTCTGAGTTTTTATCAACTTTAGTCCTGAGAACTGATAAAGTCATTATTGTAGGTGACTTTAATATTCATGTGGACGTTGACAGTGACAGCCTTGGTACTGCTTTTATCTCGCTGTTAGATTCAATTGGCTTCTGTCAGAATGTTCAGGAACCAACTCACTGTTTTAACCATACACTCGACCTGGTCCTGACCTACGGCATTGAAGTAGAACATTTATCAGTCCACCAACAGAATTCCTTCCTATCAGACCATTACTTGTTAACCTTTGAATTTTTTCTTCTGGACTACACTCCATCAGGTAAATCCATGTACACTAGATGTTTATCTGAAAGTGCTGTAGCCAAGTTTAAGGATATAATTCCATTAGCTTTTAATTCAATATCTAATATCAATATACTTGAGGGCTCAGACTTCAGTCCTACTCAAATTGATAATTTGGTAGATAGTGCTGCAGACTCTCTGCGAGCATCTCTAGACTCTGTTGCTCCTCTAAAAAAGAAGATAGTAAAGCATAGAAAGCTGGCTCCATGGTATAACCCTCACACCCGCAGTTTAAAGCAAGCAGCAAGAAGATTTGAAAGGAAGTGGCGTTTAACCGGTCTGCAAGCGTCTCGCCTGGACTGGCATGATAGTTTGAAAGCTTATAGGAAGGCTCTCCGTAAGGCCAGAGCAGCTTATTATTCATCATTAATAGAGGAAAATAAAAACAACCCCAGGTTTCTTTTCAGCACTGTAGCCAGGCTGACAGAGAGCCACAGCTCTATTGAACCATCTGTTCCCACAACCCTCAGTAGTAGTGACTTCATGAGCTTCTTTAATGAGAAGATTATAACTATTAGGGAGAAAATCAGTCACACTGTGCCTTTGACTGAAACTGCTTTGTCTTTAAACACAGGAAGCATAGGACTCATTGAAGAACTTGATGTATACTTGGACTGCTTTTCTCCCATAGACCTCCACAAACTGACTTCATTGATTTCCTCATCTAAGCCTTCTACTTGTCTCTTAGATCCCATCCCAACTTCACTGCTTAAAGAAGCTTTACCGTTACTGAGCACCTCTTTATTAAACATGATCAACTTATCTTTGCTGTCAGGCTATGTACCTCAGTCATTTAAAGTAGCCGTAATCAAACCTCTTCTGAAGAAGCCCGGTCTTGATCCAGAGGTTTTAGCCAACTATAGACCAATATCCAACCTTCCTTTTCTCTCTAAGATCCTTGAGAAAGCAGTGTGCAGTCAGCTGTGTGACTTCCTCCAGAACAATAATCTATTTGAGGACTTTCAGTCAGGATTTAGAAAATATCATAGCACCGAGACCGCTCTGGTGAAAATTACTAATGACCTGCTAATTGCGTCAGACCATGGACTCGTCTCAGTACTTGTCTTGTTAGATCTTAGCGCTGCTTTTGATACTATTGACCACCATATCCTGTTGCAGAGATTAGAACATTTAACTGGCATCAGAGGAACTGCTTTAAGCTGGTTCAAATCCTACTTATCGGATCGATCACAGTTTGTTCACATTAATGATGAGTCCTCCATGCAGTCCATAGTCAGTTATGGAGTTCCTCAAGGTTCTGTGCTTGGGCCTATTCTATTTACTTTATATATGCTTCCTTTAGGCAATGTTATCAGGAAACACTCCATAAACTTTCACTGTTATGCAGATGATACTCAGCTATATTTGTCATTTAAGTCAGACGAATCCAGCCAGTTAGCTAAACTCCAAACATGTCTTCAGGATATAAAAACTTGGATGGCGCACAATTTCTTGTTGTTAAATTCAGATAAAACTGAGGTTATTCTAATTGGCCCTGAAAATCTCAGAAATAACCTATCTAATGACTTATTTACTCTAGGTGGCTTCGTACCAGCCTCGAACACCACTGTAAGGAATCTAGGGGTAATTTTTGACCAAGATATGTCCTTCAACGTCCACATGAAACAAACAGCTAGAACAGCTTTTTTCATCTGCGTAACATTGCAAAAATAAGGCATATTCTCTCCCAAAACGATGCAGAAAAATTAGTCCATGCATTTGTAACTTCCAGGCTGGACTATTGTAACTCGTTATTATCAGGCTGCCCTAATAAGTCTATCAGGACTCTCCAGCTGGTCCAGAACGCTGCAGCACGTGTTCTGACCAGAACCAGGAAAAGAGACCATATTTCTCCGGTGTTAGCCTCTCTGCACTGGCTCCCTGTAAAATCTAGAATAGAATTTAAAATCCTCCTCCTCACCTACAAGGCACTTAATGGTCAGGCACCATCTTATCTTAAAGAGCTAATAGTGCCTTATAATCCTGCTAGAACTCTACGCTCTCAGAATGCAGGACTATTAGCGGTTCCTAGGGTTTATAAAAGTAGAATGGGAGCTAGAGCTTTCAGTTATCAAGCTCCTCTTCTGTGGAACCAACTCCCTCTTTCAGTCCGGGAGGCAGACACCATCCCCTTATTCAAGAGTAGGCTTAAGACTTTCCTTTTTGACAGTGCTTATAGTTAGGACTGATCCAAGGTTGACTCAGGCTGCCTTGGATCAATCCTTAGTTATGCTGCTATAGGTCTAGACTGCCGGGGGACTTCCTCTGACACACTGAGCTTCTCTTCTTCTTCATTTCGATGCCTCCATTAAGTCATTTTACTAACTCATCTTCTTCCCGGAGCCCCTGTGCTCCCAGCTCCCAGGTGTCTGTGAGCTGAGGCTACTTGTTTGAGAAGGAGTTGATGTCATCCAGGCTTCGTCTGTCCTGATGGTGGTGAGATGGAGAAGAGGCGATGCTGCTCAGGTTGTATCTGTTAGAGTAGTGGAGAAGAGGATGTGTTTACTCTTCCTCCCTTTAACACATGCTGCAGATTAGTTTTGTGCCTCGTAGTCCCTGTGCGTTCTCATCTCACAGGTATCCATGGATCCAGTCTACCTGGTGGAGTAGTGGTTGTGCAGACCAGTCAGGCTTCATCTTCTGGTTCTGAGTGACGTGGTGGTGATGAGGTCATCCTGCGGAGGTTTCTCCTGTTTGGTGTGGTGGAGTGGAAGATGTGCTGCCCAGGCTTCTTCTGGTTGGCATGGTGGAGAGGACGACATGCTTCTCATCCTTTGCTGATAGCTTGATGATGCTCTTCATCCCCTTGGACACTCTCATACAATTCTATATATACACACTGTATATTAGCTGTTGTTATATTGAGTTGGACATTTCCATACAATTTTGTATGTTAGTGTTAATGTGTTTTCATTGTTGTTATTCTGTACACATGGCATCTATTGCACGTCTGTCCATCCTGGAAGAGGGATCCCTCCTCTGTTGCTCTTCCTGAGGTTTCTTCCGTTTCTTTTTCCCTGTTAAAAGGTTTTTTTTGGGGAGTTTTTCCTTAGTCGATGCGAGGGTCATTGTAAAGGACAGAGGGTGTCATATCCTGTACAGATTGTAAAGCCCAATGAGGCAAATTCATAATTTGTGATATTGGGCTATACAAATAAAGTTGACTTGACTTGACTTGACTGGTGCCCCAGTATTGATCTGCAGTGTCCCAGTAAAAATTTCACCAATAAAAAAAAATCACTTGAGCGTTTTAAGTCTACATAGCATAGACTACACAGTAGTACACATACTACATAGTATGGCAAGTCATTGCTACTGTATTCACTCCACATAAACAATGCGCACATGGCTAATTAATATGGTAATTTATTCACGTGTAGCGACTTCTGCTGATAATACTGGTCAACTTGAAGTTGAGAGAGCCAGAGAGAGAGAGAGAGAATCACTGCGTGAGGTAGGTAACGTTAGCCGAAGTTAAATATATCATTTAAATTTTGATTTGACTCCAACTGTAACTCCTAGATGGATATCAGAAAGTTATTCGCCTGCAGTAGGGACAAATCAGCGAGGAATGAGAGAGGTAAGTGAAGTCCTCCTAGCTAGCTAGACAACATAAGTCTGTCTTAAGTTAATGCTAAGTTAGCTAACGCTATTCCTTGTATCAAGACAATGATATTCATTTGCTGTACGAGCTGTGCAGAGAATTTCCAGTGAGTTTCATCAGCATGAAACATCATGTTGGTTATGGTCTGATGGTTCTGCTCAGGACCTCTGCATCAATAATGATTTTTTTAGGAAGCTTGTGTTAGTTGACAGATACAGCCTATGGATGGTGCAGTGGTTCTCATCTGAAATGGTCAAAAAAATTTCACAGAAAAATAGCACAGTAGACTTGTCTTGTTAATCGGTTTGCCTTTGACTAAAATAATCTTGTTTTGTCACCAGAAAAATGGCTACAGCTAAAAATCTGGTTTTGTTGCCAGAAAAAATAGTCAAATTTCTATATTTGTCACCAGAAACATGGCTACAGATATCGGGTTTTGTTGCCCCAATTACATTTTTATATATAAATTTCCATGTCTGTCCAGACAAAGTGGAACAGCAGTGTGCAGGAAGAGGTGAGGGAGAGAAAGATGACGAGCAAGAGCAGAGGTGAGTTGACTATCATTGAATGATGTCCCAATCATGTTTTTTTTGCCTCTGAGTCATTTGATTTTGAATATTGATGGCAAAAATACAAAACTTCCCATATGAGGAAAAAACAAAAAACCTGTCAGTTTCTCACAGACAGCTTTTTGGTCAGGTGACTTTTTTGTCACAAGGAAGGGTGGGATAACAGAACAGCTTTCACTCTTCTTATAATCCCATATGAAAACTGAAGACTATAAAAAATGCAGATAGGAAACCTTTAGCAATGTACATATTTGTACAGCAATAAACATTAATATTTTCATGTTACTTCAGACTAAGTGGAGAGGAGTACAGAGGCAGAGAGATGAGAGGCAACAACATAGTCTGATATGATTGAATAGTTTAAAAAACTATATTTTTTTTTATATATACATAAATAAGTGCTGAATATGTTTTTTTTCTCACGCACTTTGCGCGTGCTCGTGAATTCTTTGTGCCCCAGGTGTGCCCCAGTACAGTATTAGGTCTAGTGACGCCCCTGGTGTCATCGTTTTCATTGTTTGCAGTTTGAGACTAAAAAGATGATCAACAGTGAGTTGAACAAGTTCAAAGTTTTCATGTCCTTTGATTTGTTGGAGCGGTACTACATGTTCCTCATTTTCGAGGAAGGGCACATTTCAGTCCTTTTGTTTCTGTTTCTTTGCTCTATTGTCACTCAAACAACACATACAGCAACACAATCACCCTACAGTAGTGAAGCTTCATGAAGCACTTGTGATATTTTTGGACTTTTGAGATGTAATAGAAATGTTGTAATTTTCCATTACACTAGCCTCTTTCTTTCAGCCAAGAGGAGTAAAATAATGTCACAGCTGTTTTATTTGTCCATCAGTCCCCTGCAGAGCAAGGATATAGACAAGTATCATTTTCTGAAAGATTTAACAGGGTTCAAACCTGCGCGGGGAAACCCCATTGGATTTCGAGTCCAAGCCCTTAACCTCTCGGCCACCACAGCTCCTCAGACTTGGTTTCATACTCCATCCATCCATCCATTGTCTACCGCTTATCCTCATAGGGTCGCGGGGGGGCTGGAGCCTATCCCAGCTGTCTTAGGGCGGAAGGCAGGGCACACCCTGGACAAGTCGCCACCTCATCGCAGGGCACATAGAGACAGACAACCATTCACACTCACATTCACACCTACGGTCAATTTAAATTAGCCAATTAACCTAATCCCCATACATGTTTTTGGATGGTGGGAGGAAGCCGGAGTGCCCGGAGAGAACCCACGCAGACACGGGGAGAACATGCAAACTCTACACAGAAAGGTCCCGGGCCCGGGATTCAACACCTCACCCTGTCACCCTGGGAGTCACACTGTTCACCTTACCTGACACATTTCTCCATCTTTGCCACAAGTAGGGATTGAACATGTGACCTTTAGGTCACAGCAGATATTCAGGAGTAGAACACTCCTTCCTTCTCTCACATCACAGAGAGGAATGAAATCACCTGATGTATCTATGGTAAGAATGGTATATTTCATGAGCATATGGATCTGTATGAGGTTATCAGAATATTCTGTGGTTTTACAGTGACATCAGTCAGAATGTAGAGATTCCACAGATAATCCAGGAAAATGTTTTCCATCTTTCTATATCTTTTATGTCTTTATTTACATTTCTTTATTTACGTGTGCCTTTAAGCAGAGAGACTCTCCAAAATCTCATTTTACATGCATAAAAACTAGCAGTCCAACACCTTAACCATGTAAACTTGCCTGCATCAAGATGGGAATCAAATCCATGTGTGTGGGACACCTTGCAGTTGTCTTTACATTGATCTCAAGAGTCTGGAAAAGCATGGGATGAGACGAGCTAGGTGGAGCTACATGGGAGTTATTCTGTATGGGAGAATTAGCTCAAATGGTAGAGTGCTCAAAGGAAGGTGGCCAATTTTTACGCTCACTCACGCAAAGGAAAGGTGTGCGAAAAGCACAGGGAAATGATTGAATAGTGAAATATCATAGACAGTATCCCTGCCAGCCAAGGCAAAGCTACAGAATAATATGTGATCACTGAAACGGCACTGAGGCTGACAGGAGCTTTTCTTTTACCACAAAGTTTATTGAAGAACATCATTTATTAAACTAGTGGGATAAAGAAAATGTCTACAGCATTTTTCTGTATTTCACTGTAAATATTGGCAATAATAATAAATACATGGACATTGTAAAAGTAAAAAAAAAAAACGCTTAACAAGGAGAGCCTGTTGGAGAGCCTCACCGAGCGCATAATATATTTTTTTCAAGAAAAAAAAAATATAGTTTTGAACTTTATAATGCTTAGTTAAGGACAGATGATGATATGCCGGGGCTCTGCCTAGTCACACAACAGCATGGTTTGGATTATTGGAAAAAGCTATGATCACATCCAATATGTTTCCTGACGGTGCAGCAAAATATTCCATGATGGTCCTCTTCAATATGACGGGAGCTCATCGACGGGAAATCTTTCCCGTATGTAGCTTGTGTTTTAGCTGTAGTTTGAAAACAAAGTCCTTCCTATGGAAACTTTGCCTTGTAAAACACATTTTAATTCAGAAAGTATCTTCAAATATTACAGTTTACATGGATAATAACAGCAATGCAGCCAAGTTATTTGATTTCAGCCAAAAAACTTTGAAGTCACGTGACATGGCTGCATTCATATAGAAACAATGAGGCAGAATATGGTTATTTTTCTACTGTGCACTGTCCCAATGTATAGTTATGATGAGAGACTGGGTTGAGTCTGGAGACAATCACTGCTCCTCCCTGTGGACAAATGAGGGATTATAGCTGGTTTTTACCCAGGCTCTTAAAGGGGCGTTACCAGTCAGGGCTGCACTGACTATGTCATTGTGGAGGATACATTATCTTTACGGACCAGTCATGGAAACATGGGAATGGCTCCTACTGTATGTTGTGGAGAGAGTAGTAATTCTGGAAGTGATGTTTTTAGAGGACCAATCGCAGCCCTTGCCATCTCAGTTTTCCCCTGATGGAGTGATGGACAGTTAAAAATTATTTCATGCTCCCGGAGAGAATGGAGAGGCTCTTCGACAGGCTCTCCGGCGACGTAGAGGGCGCTCTGTGTGCACGTACAGCAATTTATGGAGTACTAAAAATTGTCCTTAAAAGTAAGCAGACAGCATTCACGTGAATGCTAATTAATGATGGGAAGTTCCAAATGCATCTCTATGTTCATGTTTACTCACATTATTGAAACAAGTAAAACTCATTTTATATCTCTGTCTGTACTGTTTATATCTGTTATGAATGCTAACAAGATAACATCAACATGTGAAAGATCACATTTCCACTACATTTACATGGTTATGTGTCTATAGGTTAATGTCATGCACCAAGTTACTGAGTTGAATTCCTTGTTCATGCAAACTTACTTGGCATCTTTGTATGACATCCATGGTGATGTGTGAAGCTGCTCCACTAATTTGGGGTGTTGTGCAGTGATTCCATGGCTGTCCACAAAACAGCGCCTTTCTGTCTTGTTTGATGAAACATTATGGAAAGTGTTAATGGAGAAAACCAACCATGTTTTAATGCTGATGTCCAGTGCGATTGAGACAGTGAGCACAGACACACAATGCTGTATCAGTTGTGGTGTCTGAGTGGTTAAGCCGTTTTGTTTGAAATACAATGGGGTTTCTCGGCGCAGGTTCAAACCCTGCTCACAGCGACCCAGAGTTTGTTGCTGACAATAAGTTTGTTACCTACTCTGGGTGACAAGGGGTGTGGACTTTGTGGTCCACAGCAGTTTGGGTGGAATAAAGCTTTGGCAATGGAAAGAGTTTGTTGGATTTCCCAAATTCCCACAGTTCAGATGGTGTCAAGGCTTCCGGTCTTAGTGAACACACAAATGACTACAAACATAAAAAGCAGAGACCCTCGAGTCGCTGCCTGTACATGGGCTGCCATCTTGGTTGGTCATATAATGACAGTAAAGAGTCTTGAATTAACAATTGTAAGAAAAATGGCATAAACATTTAGCTAGGTTGTAGCTTTATAATCAATAGAGTACGTTTAAAATGCAGGTAACCATACAGCTACTCGTAAAAGCAGCAGGCTGCAAGGTTGAATTTCTGTCACTTCCCCCACAGGAAAACACATGCTTTTACAACAGGCTTGAGTAAACAACCCAGATAGGACCTTCTGCAGCACTGACCATAAGACACTCTAGGTCACACAGATGAAATTTATAACTACATCCTGCATTCCTGACACAAGAGTTTATGTTTACAAGGAAAACCATCACCTTTGCTTAAGGACAGAACATAACAATTAAGTTTATTATAGTCCACTCTGCTTTAATTCTTCAGTCTATTGTCATAAGTAAAGTTTATCATGTCAGATCCTCCTCCTTTTTCCTCCTTCTGATAAAGACCAAATGTGAGACATGAGATCTGCCTGCATGGTACACCTACCTACATGCTATGATTTCATGGTTCATCTGTGTTGGTTAATTTGTTGATGGATTTCAATTTAATTAAGTTAAGTTTTGTTCAGTAGAGAATAGAGAGAAATTAATAAAGCAAAACAGTAGTATTAACATTAAAGGAAGAAACAACAAGCTGTAGCTATCTTATTATCCACTCATATACACTTACACTTTTTATGAATTAATTATAATGTATATTATCATTTGTATTCTGTTCATATTTTTAAATGCTTTTTATTTGGTGGGGATGTCTCCAGGAGTGTCCAGGAAACACACATTAACACTGCAGGTCTGCCCAGAAGATGGCCAGCATCAAAACATCAACCAATGAAGAAGAAGAACTGATGACATCTGATCCAAAGACGACACCCAGATAGTGAAGCTTGTCTAGCAAGGATTGGCGCTATAAATGGGCTCAGGGAACGTTAGGTTTGGTTCTGATTTTGCTTGCACCTTGAAGTTGTTTGTTGCTAACACCGGAGAAATATGGTCTCTTTTCCTGGTTCTGGTCAGAACACGTGCTGCAGCGTTCTGGACCAGCTGGAGAGTCTTGATAGACTTATTAGGGCAGCCTGATAATAAGGAATTGCAATAGTCCAGCCTAGAAGTTACAAATGCATGGACTAATTTTTCTGCATCATTTTGAGAGAGAATATGCCTGATTTTTGCAATGTTACGCAGATGGAAAAAACAGTGCTTGCTGTTTGTTTCATGTGAACATTGAAGGACATATCTCGGTCACAAATTACCCCGAGATTCCTAACAGTGGTGCTCAAGGCTGGTGCAAAGCCATCTAGATTAATTAAGTCTTTAGATTTAATTTATTTCTGAGATTTTCGGGGCCAATTAGAATAACTTCAGTTTTGTCTGAATTTAACAACAAGAAATTGTCCGTCATCCAAGTTTTTATATCCTGAAGACATGTTTGGAGTTTAGCTAACTGGCTGGATTCGTCTGACTTAAATGACAAATATAGCTGAGTATCATCTGCATAACAGTGAAAGTTTATGGAGTGTTTCCTGATAACATTATCTAAAGGAAGCATATATAAAGTAAATAGAATAGGCCCAAGCACAGAACCTTGAGGAACTCCATAACTGACTATGGACTGCATGGAGGACTCATCATTAACGTGAACAAACTGTGAGCGATCCGATAAATAGGACTTAAACCAGCTTAAAGCAGTTCCTCTGATGCCAATTAAATGTTCTAATCTCTGGAACAGGATATGGTGGTCGATAGTGTCGAAGGCAGCTGATCTGACGCAATTAGCAGGTCATTAGTAATTTTCACCAGAGCTGTCTCTGTGCTATGATATTTTCTAAATCCTGACTGAAACTCCTCAAATAGATTATTGTTCTGGAGGAAGTCACACAGCTGACTGCACACTGTTTTCTCAAGGATCTTAGATAGAAAAGGAAGGTTGGATATTGGTCTATAGTTGGCTAAAACTTCAGGATCAAGACCAGGCTTCTTCATAAGAGATTTGATTACAGCTACTTTAAATGACTGAGGTACATAGCCTCACAGCAAAGATAAGTTGATCATGTTTAATAAAGAGGTGCTCAGTAACGGTAAAGCTTCTTTAAGCAGTGACGTTGGGATGGGATCTAAGAGACAGGTAGGAGGCTTAGATGAGGAAATCATTGAAGTCAGTTTGTGGAGGTCTATGGGAGAAAAGCAGTCCAAGTATACATCAAGTTCTTCAATGGGTTCTAAGCTTCCTGTGTTTAGAGACAAAGCAGTTTCAGTCAAAGGCACAGTGTGACTGATTTTCTCCCTAATAGTGATAATCTTCTCATTAAAGAAGCTCATGAAGTCACTACTACTGAGGGTTATGGGAATAGATGGTTCAGTAGAGCTGTGGCTCTCTGTCAGCGTGGCTACAGTGCTGAAAAGAAACCTGGGGTTGTTTTTATTTTCCTCTATTAATGATGAATAATAAGCTGCTCTGGCCTTACGGAGAGCCTTCCTATAAGCTTTCAGACTATCATGCCAGTCCAGGTGAGTCTCTTGCAGACCGGTTAAACATCACTTCCTTTCAAATCTTCTTGCTGCTTGCTTTAAACTGCAGGTGTGAGGGTTATACCATGGAGCCAGCTTTCTGAGCTTCTTTTAGAGGAGCAACAGAGTCTAGAGATGCTCGCAGAGAGTCTGCAGCACTATCTACCAAATTATCAATTTGAGTAGGACTGAAGTCTGAGCCCTCAAGTATATTGATATTAGGTATTGAATTAAAAGCTAATGGAATTATATCCTTAAACTTGGCTACAGCACCATCAGATAAGCATCTAGTGTACATGGATTGACCTGATGGAGTGTAGTCCAGAAGAAAAAAATTCAAAGGTTAACAAGTAATGGTCTGATAGGAAGGAATTCTGTTGGTGGACTGATAAATGTTCTACTTCAATGCCGTAGGTCAGGACCAGGTCAAGGGTATGGTTAAAACAGTAAGTTGGTTCCTGAACATTCTGACAGAAGCCAATTGAATCTAACAGCGCGATAAAGGCAGTACCAAGGCTGTCACTATCAACATCCACATGAATAGTAAAGTCACCTACAATAATGGCTTTATCAGTTCTCAGGACTAAAGTTGATAAAAACTCAGAGAACTCAGATAGAAAGTCAGAATATGGACCTGGACCTGTTTTTTTGATGATTTTATTCTGTTTTATCAATCACTTATTTGTTTGTATTTAACTTATAATATGTTATTGTTATTTTTATTAATCTAGTTTGCATTTCTCACTGTTTTTCTACTTTTACTGTTATGATAGCTTTTAATTTTTCACAGTTTACACAGATTCTTTGGGCTTGTCAGTCATCTGTGAGTCACTTTGAACTGCACTAACCTGTATGAAAGTGTCATATTTATTTGTAGAGGAGCTAGTGGTGCTAACAGGAGGTCACTGACAACACAAGGAAGTGCAATCAGTGACCAGGTGTGAAGCAAATATTGGTGGAGAAACTGCTGGAAAATCTCTGTGTAAAATCCATGTGTGTGTTTCCTGTTGCCAACAAGGTGATGAAAAAGAGGAGCTGTGTGATGGACAGATTGACTGCAGAGACAGAAAGTGACTGAAGCACGGCCGCTTCAGCTCAAGAGGAGGAAGGAGCGCTTTACCTTTCTACCAGTTTTTTACCACATAATCAGAGCTTTTGCACCTCATATGTATTCTTCTCTTCATGTTCACATGTCATACACCAAGTACCAAGCTAAAAACCATGTTTAATTTCAAATTTACTTGGCAACAAAACTTGTTTTTGATTCTGGTTCCATAGAAGAAGACAGATGTTCTCCATGTTGTTGACGTTCACTCTGTTCTGATAACAGTAGTAGTAGCTGCTTCAAAACGTCTGCTGCTTGGCGTGTCTTAATTGCCAATATGAACAATAATTATGGAAATATTTGTGTTTGCTGAAAACAGGCTTCATCATGTCAACAGTGTCCTGTCAGATGAACACAGCGGTCACACCAGGATTAAGGTAAGTGGTGTAAATTGTTTGCTTGTGATTTCCTGACAGACCTAACAAAGCATTAATACAGCATTTATAAAGTCAGTATAATTATGTATTACTTAAACATCCTTTTGTTTTTTTGCACTGAATCACAGCAAAAACTGCTCGTCATATTTTCATCAAACTGAGCATTGTAGCAATGCTAATGTTAATTTTCATTTACCGGCTACCAATTTGTCACCTTTCCTCAAATGCGCTCAATATACTACACATACAACATGTAGCAATATTTCTGACTGAGACAGACAAGTAGCTAAACATTTACATTAATATCAAATTTACATACAACTTATGTTTAAACACACCAAGCAACACAGAGAGGGAAATGCTAACAGCTAACTGCTGCTAATGACCAGAGTGCATTAAGCACCACTGCTAATGTGTGTAAACAACAGGTGTGAGTGCTTTAGAAGAACCAGTCTATGTTTTAATATGCAGGGTTATTAGCCCTACAGCAATAAGCTCCAGATTTGTGCAGAACTGGAAACAAGCTGACCAAGGGTGTTTTCACATCTAGTCCCCTTTAAGTGAACTGAACTCAGTCCTCTGTAAGTGGACCAAAAAGTGGACCAACAGAAAGAACTCAGTTCTTTTGTGTTCACATTGTGAGTTTATCACAAAGAGGACCAGGTTCTCCTTCAGGTCCAATTCAGCTTTGATAGGGTCTCAGTCCCCTTTCTGTTCACACCTGGTCCTCTAGAGCTCCCAGACCCCCAATGCACTGAATTCTGGGTAGTTTTCACTTGGAACAAAGTGTCTGCTGCCACGCTTGCCCTCCTGTGTTTTCTGGTTAGTGTTCACATTTGCGCAAACAATGCTGAGTCATTGGTCTGAGTTCATTTGAAGGGCTGAAAGGGACAAACACCCCTATTTAAATGACATTACCTGGTTAGTTAAACACATAAACCATCGTCCGTGGGTGGATTCGAACCACCAACCTTTCCGCTAACAGCCAAACGTACTGGACATAAAAAATGCCTGAAGAAATGAAAAAATAGCGTACATTTATTCAAAAGAAGACATGCAGAATAACTTTGGAGTAAGTCAAGAGAGCAGGATTCATCAAATGGACATTACTGCTACATCTGTTACTCGGGGTAACGGGCTCCAAAGATATACTTCTTTAGTTGATGCTCACTTGCTCAAAACTCCTCTGCATTGGCCGGGAATCGGACCCAGGTCTCTCGCGTGGCAGGCGAGAATTCTACCACTGAACCACCAATGCTTAAAATTGCAGCCAAAATGCTACAATTCTCTGAATAGATTGATGTTCAAATATATCAAATGCTGGAAGATACTGCCCTGTACCGTCTAAACAGAGATGCAAAATAACTTTGGAGTAAGTCAAGAGAGGAGGATTCTTCAAATGGACATCACTGCTACATCTGTCCCTCGATCTATTGGGTAGTGACGGACAAATGAAACTTCACGAAGCACTTGTGATATTTTTTGACTCCTCTAGATGTAGCACTTGGTTTAAAGGAAAAGGCTAGTGTCATGGAAATTGACAATTTTTTTGCTTTTTCTTTAAACCAAGAGCGCCATCCAGAGAAGTCAAAAATATCAAAAATACCTCATGAAGCTTCATTAGTTCATCAGTAGTAATGGGCTCCAAAGACATTGTTCTCTATTTTTTCCTCACTTAAGTTCAAAAGTGCCTTCCGCCCTAAGACAGCTGGGATAGGCTCCAGCCCCCCCGCGACCCTATGAGGATAAGCGGTAGATAATGGATGGAAGTTCAAACGTTCCCTGCATTGGCTGGGAATAGGAGCCAGGTCTCCCGCGTGGGAGGTGAGAATTCTACTACTGAACCACCAATGCTCAAACTAGCAAACCAAACTGCAATTCTCTGAAAAGATTGTTGTTCAAATGTTGCAGATGCTGGATGATACTGCCCTGTACCGTCTAAACAGAGATGCAGAATAACTTTGGAGTAAGTCAAGAGAGCAGGATTCATCAAATGGACATTACTGCTACATCTGTTACTCGGGGTAACGAGCTTCAAAGATATACTTCTTTAGTTGATGCTCACTTGTTCAAAACTCCTCTGCATTGGCCGGGAATCGGACCCAGGTCTCCCGCATGGCAAGCGAGAATTCTACCACTGAACCACCAATGCTTAAGTTAGCAGCCAAAATGCTACAATTCTCTGAAAAGATTGATGTTCAAATATAGCAAATGCTGGATGATACTGCCATGTACCGTCTAAACAGAGATGCAGAATAACTTTGGAGTAAGTCAAGAGAGGAGGATTCTTCAAATGGACATCACTGCTACATCTGTCCCTCGATCTATTGGGTAGTGACGGACAAATGAAACTTCACGAAGCACTTGTGATATTTTTTGACTCCTCCAGATGTAGCACTTGGTTTAAAGGAAAAGGCTAGTGTCATGGAAATTGAAATTTTTTTTGCTTTTTCTTTAAACCAAGAGCGCCATCCAGAGGAGTCAAAAATATCAAAAATACCTCATGAAGCTTCATTAGTTCATCAGTAGTAATGGGCTCCAAAGATATTGTTCTCTATTTTTTACTCACTTAAGTTCAAAATTTCCCTACATTGGCTGGGAATCGGAGCCAGGTCTCCCGCGTGGGAGGTGAGAATTCTACTACTGAACCACCAATGCTCAAACTAGCAAACCAAACTGCAATTCTCTGAAAAGATTGTTGTTCAAATGTAGCAGATGCTGGATGATACTGCCCTGTACCGTCTAAACAGAGATGCAGAATAACTTTGGAGTAAGTCAAGAGAGCAGGATTCATCAAATGGACATTACTGCTACATCTGTTACTCGGGGTAACGAGCTTCAAAGATATACTTCTTTAGTTGATGCTCACTTGCTCAAAACTCCTCTGCATTGGCCGGGAATCGGACCCAGGTCTCCCGCATGGCAAGCGAGAATTCTACCACTGAACCACCAATGCTTAAGTTAGCAGCCAAAATGCTACAATTCTCTGAAAAGATTGATGTTCAAATATAGCAAATGCTGGATGATACTGCCATGTACCGGCCTAAACAGAGATGCAGAATAACTTTGGAGTAAGTCAAGAGAGGAGGATTCTTCAAATGGACATCACTGCTACAGCATCTGTCCTCGATCTATTGGGTAGTGACGGACAAATGAAACTTCACAAAGCACTTGTGATATTTTTTGACTCCTCCAGATGTAGCACTTGGTTTAAAGGAAAAGGCTAGTGTCATGGAAATTGAATTTTTTTTGCTTTTCTTTAAACCAAGAGCGCCATCCAGAGGAGTCAAAAATATCAAAAATACCTCATGAAGCTTCATTAGTTCATCAGTAGTAATGGGCTCCAAAGATATTGTTCTCTATTTTTTACTCACTTAAGTTCAAAATTTCCCTACATTGGCTGGGAATCGGAGCCAGGTCTCCCGCGTGGGAGGTGAGAATTCTACTACTGAACCACCAATGCTCAAACTAGCAAACCAAACTGCAATTCTCTGAAAAGATTGTTGTTCAAATGTAGCAGATGCTGGATGATACTGCCCTGTACCGTCTAAACAGAGATGCAGAATAACTTTGGAGTAAGTCAAGAGAGCAGGATTCATCAAATGGACATTACTGCTACATCTGTTACTCGGGGTAACGAGCTTCAAAGATATACTTCTTTAGTTGATGCTCACTTGCTCAAAACTCCTCTGCATTGGCCGGGTCCAATTGGAATCGGACCCGGGTCTCCCGGACGGCACTCGGGGAAAGGTTAGCTAAACGGCCCTAAACCGTTTCCCATTCATTTCCAATGGTAGTGCTAAACCACTACGGATGCAATATATGTTTGGCCACTACGCTGTTATAGCGCTGTTAAGAGCTTGATGAAGAGGCAAAGAAGAAGAAGGAGGAGGAGGCTGTCTTTCATCCTTCATCCTTCATACTACACTATCTTCTACTACATCTGCGGACGAGGCAGCGACTCTCTTGATTTCCACTTGGTGTTTTGTTTTGTGTTGGAGATAAGAATTCAATCCTAAATGTAAACCACAGGAAAAATAGTTATATCGGCGTGTGCTTTCTTAAGCTTTGCGTTGCTTCGTTTAATATTGACATCGCAGTTTGCTACTCATCTCGTACTCACTGTTACAAAGCCGACCGGCTTTTCCCTCTGAGATAAGTTTTGTGTCGTAACATGGCAAACTGTGATTGAAGACGAGCTAGTTTATTAATCATGTGTTTAGTTTCCGTGTTGTAGAGTGATAATATCTTGTCAGGGAGATACTGATACAGATGTTTTTTTGTTCGTTGGCTAGCTTAAGCCCAAGGGGGCTTCTTAAAATTAAGGGGCTTTTGTGAAATAACATATACGTCCATAAATAAACATGACTGTATTTTATGTTGAGCTATGTAGTTTTCATTTCAGGATCGGGTGAAACCTTGTCATTATGTTCCTGATGGCATCGCTTGTTCGTAGCAGCGTCGCTTGGTAAAGCTCCTGATGTTGCGCTGCGTGACCTCAGTTTACCTCAGCATCGCTTGCTTTACATGGCTGGATACTTTGTATCCAAGTAGAAAGTACTTTACAAGTTGATGCTCTGTTTTTTCTGACAATGATTGTGCAGTGTCATGTTCATACACCTATATCTAAATCTAATGTATGCCTTTATATGTATATATCCATCCATCCATTCTATTCCGCTTTATCCGAGATCGGGTCGCGGGGTAGCAGCTTAAGCAGGAAACCCAGACTTCCCTCTCCCCAGCCACTTCGTCCAGCTCTTCTGGAGGGATCGAGGCGTTCCCAGGCCAGCTGAGAGACATTGTCCCTCCAGTGTGTCCTGGGTCGTCCCGAGGTCTCCTACCAGTGGGGCGTGCCGGTACACCTCACCCGGGAGGCGTCCGGGAGGCATCCTTACCAGATGCCCAAGCCACCTCATCTGGCTCCTCTTGATGCGGAGGAGCAGAGGCTCTACTCTGAGCCCCTCCCGGATGGCCGAAGCTTCTCACCTATCTCTAAGGGAGAGTCGGACACCCTGTGGGGAAACTTATTTCGCCGCTTGTATCCATGATCTTGTTCTTTCGGTCACGACTCCACAGCTCGTGACCATAGGTGAGGGTAGGAACGCATTAGATCGACTGGTAAATTGAGAGCTTCGCCTTCGGCTCAGCTCCCTCTTCACAACGACGGACCGATACAGCGCCCGCATCACTGCAGAAGCTGCACCGACCCGCCTGTCGATCTCCCGCTCCATTTTTCCCTCACTCGTGAACAAGACCCGAGATACTTGAACTCCTCTACTTGGGGCAGGATCTTCTCCCCGACCTCGAGAGAGCACTCCACCCTTTTCCGACTGAGGACCATGGCCTCGGATTTGGAGGTGCTGACTTTCATCCCAACCGCTTCACACTCGGCTGCGAACTGCTCCAGTGAGAGCTGAAGATCACGGCCTGATGAAGCCAACAGAACCACATCGTCTGCGAAAAGCAGCGATGTGATACTGAGGTCACCAAACCGGACCCCCTCAATGCCTTGGCTGCGCCTAGAAATTCTGTCCATAAAAATTATGAACAGAATCGGTGACAAAGGGCAGCCTTGGTGGAGTCCAACCCTCACTGGAAACAAATCCGACTTACTGCCGGCAATGCGGACCAGACTCCGGCACCGGACCCCCGTACCAGGGGGTCCGGTACCCCATACTCCCGGAGCACCCCCCACAAGACTCCCCGAGGGACACGGTTGAACGCCTTCTCCAAGTCCACAAAACACATGTAGACTGGTTGGGCGAATTCCCATGCACCCTCCAGGATCCTGCTGAGGGTGTAGAGCTGGTCCACTGTTCCACGGCCGGGTCGAAAACCACATTGCTCCTCCTGAATCCAAGATTCGACTTCCCGACGGACCCTCCTCTCCAGAACCCCTGAATAGACTTTACCAGGGAGGCTGAGGAGTGTGATCCCCCTATAGTTGGAGCACACCCTCCGATCCCCCTTCTTAAAGAATACATACACACACCCACACACACCCACGCATACACACCCCCATACACACACCTACATACACACACCCACACACACCCACGCATACACACCCACATACACCCACGCACACATGCATACACACACACACACACACACAGTGCAGCTAGGACCAGCTGGTCTGAGCGGCAGAGACGACAGAGCGTTAAATCTGTCAGTGCATTTATAAGTGTGAAACTAATATTAGTTATTGGTACAAGTATTAAATAAGCATAACCATGGTGAAATGATTACAATAAGTCATCATTTTGATCTGCCCTGTTTAGGAACACTGCTGCCTTCCGCTGTTGTACAGCGCTGGTTCTGACAAGTGTCAGTTTTTAATCAGAACTTCCTGTGTTAATTTCAAAATAAAAGCCCCTGGTGTTTGTCAGTTTATAGAATCCCGTTTGTTAAGGCTTTTATTTTGACATAATAAAAGTATAAGAATAAAATCCCCAATGCAGCTTGGCTGGCTTGATGTGGTATGATGGGTTGCAGATTGCAGAGCTGTCATTGATATATTATCTATGTTAACACTGTTCAAGATAGTCATTGATGACTATCATGTTGTCATTGATTGATAAATCAATCAATGAAATTGTTTTGTTTTGGGTTTTTGTAGAAAGTGGTTATGACAATTGAGAGCTGACAGGAAAAAGGTAGATTAAAAATTGATTAACTGTTTAGTTGTTTGTGATTGAATGATGTATTATAAATGCCAGTTTAGTAGAAGCTTTACTCAGTATCATTTACAGTTAGCAGTAAGAAATCGTTATGATTATTTTGTTGTTGTTGTGATTTTATTCAGTATCCTTGACAAGTAGTAGTGAGAAATTGTTGTGATTGTTTGTTTGACAAGTTATATGTCCAGAGTTCAGTGTTAGTTTTAGCTAATTATGTATCAGAGCTACCATGCACACATGGAAAGTTTGAATACTGCAACCATCAAACTCAGTTCACCAAACGGCCACGAGATGGAGCCAAGTTTGTTTGTGGTGGACCAGGAGTAGGTGGAGCATGAGTGGGTGGACCAGGAGTAGGTGGAGCATGAGTGGGTGGACCAGGAGTAGGTGGAGCATGAGTGGGTGGACCAGGAGTAGGTGGAGCATGAGTAGGTGGATCAGGAGTAGGTGGAGCAGGAGTGGGTGGAGCAGGAGTAGGTGGAGCATGAGTGGGTGGACCAGGAGTAGGTGGAGCATGAGTAGGTGGATCAGGAGTAGGTGGAGCAGGAGTGGGTGGAGCAGGAGTACGTGGAGCATGAGTGGGTGGAGCAGGAGTGGGTGGAGCATGAGTGGGTGGAGCAGGAGTAGGTGGAGCATGAGTAGGTGGATCAGGAGTAGGTGGAGCAGGAGTGGGTGGAGCAGGAGTACGTGGAGCATGAGTGGGTGGAGCAGGAGTGGGTGGAGCATGAGTGGGTGGAGCAGGAGTAGGTGGACCAGGAGTAGGTGGAGCAGGAGTAGGTGGAGCAGGAGTACGTGGAGCATGAGTCGGTGGATCATGAGTAGGTGGAGCAGGAGTGGGTGGAGCAGGAGTGACGTAGTTAGTCACGTCTCTCAGAATGACCTTCACAATTCAGGTGAGCTTTGTTCAGTCTCACAACCAGTAGGGAGAAGGAAACTTGTCCCTGTAAGACAGCTGCAGTCTTACAAAGAGTGGAGTGTATCGTCTCCTCGGTGGGACAATCAGAACCAGAATCAGAATTTCTTTCAGCACAAATAAGTACTTCTGAAGCACTTATAACTCTGCTCAGTCAAACCTCCACTACCATGGCGGGCAGCGCTAACAGGAAGGGTAGCTAGTCCAACCAGCTAACATGGAATGAGAGTACAATTACACTTTGCATGCAAACTCAAATAAATGTTAACACAATGCAGCCTTGACTTCTTTCTTATTTTTGTAGGGTCAGTAAGCTCCCTGCAGAGGGAGCAGCTCAATACTGCAGAAATGACTACAAGAGCAGTGAACAACTAGTCAGTGGAGGCAGACAGGCTGATGAGTGCACAGAAAGAAGCTGACAGGGATCACTGAGCACAAAGACGCTCCCTGTAGCACATGAATAATCAGTCATTCATTTGTATAACATCAGTATTTATAATCAATAACTCTTAAGTTATTGATTCACACAGACACCATCCAGTTTTGTGGAAACAGGGAAAACTTGCAGATTTGATATGATAGGGTCTCTTAACCTAAGGCAGCTCTTGAGATTCTTGGACCTCGTGTCCAGTGATTCAATTTGCTTTATAGACACACACAAATCAAATAACCAACTTCTTTATCAAACTAGATGTTTATTTGACAAACTACATGACTAAACTATGAACAGAAACTATTTCACTACATTGTAACATAAATAGTGTAGAGCTGATTAGTCAATCATTAATTAATATCAAATTATGTATTTATAAACAATACCTTTAAGTTATTGATCATAAACCAAAAATTACCTTTAAAAGTAGAAATCATCAGGGCGCCACCCAGTTTTGCTAAAACAGGGAAAACTTATTAATAGAGTCTCTTAATCTCAGAGTGCTACGGAGTTCTTAACCTAGTGTACAGTGATTCAATTACTTTATATACACACACAAATCAAATAACCAAGTTCTTTATAAATGAGAAGTTTATTTGACAAACTATAACCAGACTACTACTGTCACAGAAAATAACTAATAATAAATGATTAGTTTGACAAACTAAATGACCAGGCTATTAACAGAAATAATAAAACAGAAAATAAAAACTAGAATAAAGGAAGATTGATGGAAGATACATGACATTGACTCACTGTGACAAAAATGGAATGAATGATTAAACAAAGGCAAAGTTCAAAGGATGAATATCTGATTAATTAATTCAATGTGACCAGTTAAATTCAGTGGTGGTTATCTAGACCAAATTAAGAATTAAGCTGTTACCAAAATTTGGTTTAGGTTTGGTGGCATTCAGCAGTTGAGAGTTTGAGAGGCATCAGAGAAGATTGTGAGTAAATTACTATTCATTTACTATTTAGCGTTTTACTGATATCTTACTAAATATTATTAAGTTTGCTGGATTAAGCCCTAAATTCAGGCCATTTAATTTAGCGTCTAATCATCAAACTCTTTATTAGCTGTAAGATGTATATGCAGTATATCACCGTTCCTGGATGGATGGGAGTGAGGAGTGGCTGCAGGTTCTGTCTGGATCTGCTGGATCTCTGCAGGCGACTTAGGCTTGAACTTCACCAGTGGCTCTTGGGCATCAGTGGACATCTCTGGACATCTTTGGTTGTCTCTGAACATCTCTGGTTGACATGGTTCCATCTCAGTCTCTCTCTGTCTGTCGCTCCTCTTCACAGCATAGTCTCTGTGCCCTTGCAGAGGAGCTGGATCACATTTTCAGGGCAAAGGAGCAGAGAGAGGAGACAAGATGGTCTTGAGGCAGGATGCAGAGTTGGAAGGTTCTGGATAGGCTGTTCTTCATGCCATGAGGTGCTGGGTCCTGAGGAGGCCATTCAGAGTCTTTTAGTCATATCTGGAGCAGGTTGAAGATTCTGGAGAGGTTGCTCTTCATGCCATGAGGCGCTGGGCCTGCGGTGGGACAGCATGTCTCTGTCTCTGTGTCATCATTGTTTCCTCCCCCTCCCAGCATGTGGGAGAGGGAGAACAGAGATGCAGTGGAGAGGATGAAGACCAGAACTTGACTGACTGAAGGACTGAAGAAGAGTAGAGAGAGCACTCAGACCAGCTGAGGCTTTTTATGATCTTTGTTGAAGGTCCAGTGGGGTGTGACCACTGGTCCTTCCCCATCCATCAAGTTAACTGAGATGATATTCTTTTAACTTATTTAATGTTAATACTGCTGTGTTTTACTTTATTAAAGTTTCTCTATGTGAAAGCTCCCTCTCTCAGCTGTAAAATGACACCAAACAACCTATAGTAGGAAACCACAGAACAAAACCTGACCAATTGAATTGAAATTAATCAACAAATTAACCAACACAGATGAACCATGATATCAGAGCATGTAGGAAGGTGTTTTACAACAGTCTATGCATAGCTGTGTATGTACAGTTATTCCAAACTTAGTGTAACATGTGTCACATTGATCCTGTATAAGAGCAGAGGAAGCAGGAGGATCTGTGTGGAGACTGATGTTTGACATTGTAACAGTGATACTTATATTACAGTATCTGAGGAATGAAAGCATAGTTAACCATTAAAATCTTAATGTAATGTTCTGTTCCAGGCAGGGAGAAAGGAAGAGGTCACATTAAGCTTTGGATGTGTCTGGCAGGATTAAAGCAGGAATGTGGGACAATAAAACTCCTCCTCCTGGTGTATGTCCTGGAGTTTCTTGGGTCAGAGAGGAGGAACTGGTCTTATCTGTTTATTCTGCCAGTCATAAAACTTAAGCCTTAAGCACTTAGGTGTCACATAGTGTCAGATGGATTTGCTGAGGAGATACTCAGAAATGAGAAGAGTTAAGTTCATTATTTATGCTCATTGATATGCTACAAGAGGAACGAGTGAGATTAACCGGTGCACGCAGGGTCCATTTACATTGATATTTCATTCTTAATATATTATTGATTAATAGTTTATTTAGTTTATATATTATTAGTAATAGTTTATATATTATTGACTAATAAATTGTCATTTTACTTTTTTAATGATTATTTCCCACTTTGATTGTTTTTTGTTTTCATTTCAGTGCAACAACAATATTTAATAACCTGACATTTAATCACGTACACTATATTTGTTATTTTAAAAGGCTAGAAATGCATATAGATCTTAAGCCTATATGAACTTTTATTTTCTCCCCAGCTTTCCCAGTTTACAACATTAAGTATACTTTGCAATAACAGAAAGAGGACTTCACCACAGGTGAAACGTCCTGCTTGCTGCAGTATCATGGGGGGGGGATGCATAACTCAATGATGGCAACACAGATAGCTCAAAATACAAGCAAATTCAAAGTTATTTCTTCAGTAAAACATCATCATAAATCAATGTAAACCATTAAACAATAATAAATGGGGCTTATACCCGGCATCTGTGATTGTTTATTGATAGGATAATTTGATCCAGTTTAGGAGTGGCAGTGATTTACAGCTATTTGAGCTGGTGATCAGCTATTAAACAGGTGGCTCACCTGTTCAGACAGGGCACGGAGGTGTAACTGCTATTGATCAAATATGAAATAGAATGATCAGATTCAGAACAGCTTCAGGTATGAGGAATTTGACTCTGATTTACAGCACTCTCAGCACACAAGGTAAAGAAATAATAAAATATGTCAAAGGTAAATAACAAGGCACCGGCACTGGATTCAGGAGTGACGGTGAGGAGAAGCGCTCCCTTTTTTTCAGGTGTAGAAGTGAAACCTCACATGTGATTCAACGTTTGTACTTTACTGTAATAAACATTATATTGTTGGAAAGCCCAATTTATCTGCTTTCAGAATCAACTGAATGCCTTCAATAGCACACACTGATCAGGAGTTACGGTCATCAGAAGAGAGGCTGTGAAATCTGTCGGCGCCCGACAGGTCTGGTGGTAATTAAGAGGGACGTTGAATAAACATTTTGAGTTTGCAAAAGTCATTTTTATTGTCACTGCTTTGATTGTCAATATTGGACATTACAGCCATGTCTTTAAGCCTAAAATGATGTAGTACAACGTAGAATATTTTCCACCCTCTGCATTGTTGCTGCCACTTTATGAACCATTGCTGGTGCTAGCTTCTGCTAGTTGTACAGTAAAGCTACAAGCATCATTTTGTACCATAACCTTGGCCTACTTACCAGCTATTGGTCTGCTCTGATTGCAATTTGCTTGATTACTATGAAAATAAGAGCATAGTTAATATAGCTGAATCATGATTAACAAATGCTTCATGCTATCAGTTAAGACATACTGTATCTATACAGCTACATGTAGACCATATCTTTTTTCATGTTTAGCCTTCATGTCAACTTAGCTGTATAAACACAGATACAATAATTATGTACATACAGTATATAATAGGAGGGCAATTTCCCCTATTTAGATGTTACAGTCAAGGCAAAGACCTAGCAAGTAGGCTAATTAGCAATTAGCTTTACTCGCGATTAGCATACTAATAAACATGAATTTGGTCGTAAAAATGTTGCTATAAGACAGGCAGTACGTTACAATAAGACAGACGATGTTGCACTAAACATTTCGACCATTTATGACAAATATTCTATCACTTCACAGGCATAAACAGAAGGTAGAATACAGATAATGCTAGCTTGCTAAATAATGACAAGTTAACGTTACCTACCGTCTCCATGGGAACAATTCACCTTCATGCAGAGACAATTTGATCTTTGCATTTATTTGACGCCAGCTATGTATTCTTATGTGTGTGACTGATGTGTGTGTGTGTGTGTGTGTGTGTGTGTATACATGCATTATGCATTAAGATACATTAATGCGTAATAATGCACTTATCGATTTTTGACAATACTTACTTACTTTGCGGTTGCCCGGGTAACCGAATATGCAAATAATAATAGAAGGTACAGTACAGATCTAAGCAGATTAGAATACAGATCAAAGCAGATTAGAATACAGATCAAAGCAGATTAGAACAGAACAGAACACAACTGAAGTGTTTAACAGAAGACATGCTGCTCATTTCACCTGAGAAAGTGAAGACAAAACTTTTGAGCTAGCTGATCCATCAGTTATCGGCATCAAGTAAGTACACAAATACATAAAGTAAAGCACTCATTAACCAGCTATTATTATTATTACCAAAACACATTTCACCAATGGTCTGTTAGCTGTCAATACAACACTGTTCCACAAAATTTCTCAAATTTTAAAGTACCTGCTCCAGTTCATGTTGTATCATATATTATATTATTGGAGTATTAATGCTGATACATCAACATGTAAGCTGTATTTGGGGGCTGGAGCCTATCCCAGCTGTCTTAGGGTGGAAGGCAGGGTACACTCCTGGACAAGTCTCCAGTTCATCACAGGACACATAGAGACAGACAACCACTCACACTCACATTCACACCTACGGTCAATTTAAATTAGCCAATTAACCTAATCCACATGCATGTTTTTGGATGGTGGGAGGAAGTCAGAGTACCCAGAGAGAACCCACACAGACACGGGGAGAACACAGTAAGGCCCGGGGCCGGAATCAAACCCGGTACCTTCTTGCTGTGAACGACATCCAGCTGGCGAGAGTCACATTAGTTTCTTGCAGTGAAGTTCTGTGAAAATATTGATCGCTACATCAAGCATATTTTCCATTAATATTGACGTCTAATGTATATATAAGATACATGTATATATAAATATATATATATATATATATATATATATATATATATATATATATATATATATATATATATATATATATATATATATATATATATATATACATATATATAATAATAATGACAATAATAATGACAATAAAGACTCTTGAACCTTGAATTAGCAGTCCAGCAGGACAACAAATTAGCAGAGCATGGAGTCAACCATGTAAACTTGTGTGGAGCACAATGTTTGGCAGCTCATCACCTCCAACACGTCAACTTGCAGACTAAAGTAAGCTTGTCTGGAACAACGATGGAATTTGAACTTGGAGAACATAATTGATCTCAGCCACCTCATCTACTGTATCTGATGAATTACAGTAGACGTCTGATCCAGGAGACCTTCAAGAGTCTGGAAAAGTATGGGATGAGATGATCTACATGGGGCTACATGGCAGCAATCCATACAGGGGAATTAGCTCAAATAGTAGAGTGCTCGCTTAGTATGTGAGAGGTAGTGGGATTGATGCCTACATTCTCCACAATAGTTTAGTTTCTATCTTGGCTGCTTTGAAGCGATAGTCCCATTGTTCAGATCCCTTTATGCAAAGAGTTGGAAACCTTTTTTGTAACCACGTCTGGTTTTCACATGTAAACTTTTTGAAATTTGAAATAGTTTGCTTTGGAAATGGTCTTGAAGACCAGAGCTGATTGTTCCAGTGATAATGAAGCATGTTATGTTTCGGGCATATAATAATAAGGACAAACTGTCTCCATTAAGGAAGAAATTAAACCAGTGGCGGAGTTCCGCGGTGATAGTTGCCGATCGGCAGTGCATCCATGTGCAATACCGTACATGGATGAAGTGTTTGTCGCACCATGCCACAACACAACATGCAAACATGGATGCAACATGCAACATGAAGTACATGCAAAAATTGTAATTTCCAATACTGACAAGCAACATTTATGTGTATTTTTAAATTTACACACTGTCATAAGCAGGGGTAGATTTTATGAGTAGCTACTTGAAGATCTGTGCTACTTAGATGTTGATGAATGCAGAATCCATCAAATTAGCTAGCTGACCAAACTTTGACATTTTAAATAGCACAACTGACATATACAAGGCATACTATAAACTTATTTGGGAATGTGATTTTCCTTTCTCCTAATCCTGCCCTTTCAAGGGCTCTTTTCATGGATGGACTTGTGACGTCATAGTTCTTTCTTTTTGCCAAACAGAGGAAAAGGTGTGTGTATGTGGTCTTTCTCTTTTTTTTTTGGTATTAATGGCTGGTGGGGTTGACCTCTGTGGTAAACCTCATGCAGGGTAAGGACTGAACAGTCTCAAACCCTCAGCTGGAAGAAATAAGAAAAAAAAGTAAAGGGAAATAGAATTCAACTGAACTTTATTTTGAATATGTTCAAAGAACCAGAATGAAAAAATAAAACAAAAAAGACAATATAATTATAAAAACATCCAGACATAAATGGTGAGATAAACATACAGCCCAACAATTCCTTGGATTATTGGATAGTTTTGTTTTAGAAATTAAAATGAAGGCACAACAGCAAGATAGCATAATGAAATTTAAATTATGGTATTCCCATAACATTGATGGTGGGATCAGGATCATGCTGAATTAATAGTATTGTCAATATATCTATGAAAAGTATACAAGGTCTCAGGGGGAGGAATTGGTCCTCACCAGAGGAGTTCTAAGAGAGTAGATGTCTTTTTCCTGTATTCTGGTACCTTTAAATAGGTCGTTTGATAGCCACTTTTAACTGTCTATACAAGCATGAGAAGTGTATAACTTAAAAATTGTAATGACGATTGTATTATCATAATTGGGATCACATTATATTGAAGCCGAATTGAAGAGTAACTCATAACGTCCTAGCATGATAATTTTGTGCCATAAAACGTGTCCCCTGTTACCATAGCAACGGAACACAGTTCAAAGGCAGTTCAGAACACAATGGCGTTGTCACTCCATGATGTGTTCAGAACTGCCTTTGATCCTTTGGGCAATAAAAGCCACAACATCTAGTATTATTGAACAGAAGTGTTGAGAGGCTGATCGAGTCAGTAGCACAAAGAGAGACACAGAGAGTTCATAGTCTGCTGTTTAAAACACAGAGGAGCCTTTTGTATTAAAGCATATCTGCAAACAGCAGCACTGATATGGACAGTGAAAACAACACAACACACCAGGGGGATGCTGGCAGGCCCCAGGAACAACCAGAACGTCCTCAACAGGACCATGTTCCTCCACCAGTGGCACGTCACGCAAGTGATGCTGCAAAAGTTGATGGCGAAGGGATGGAGACAGCCTGGCAGGAACGGTTCAGAGCATTGGAGGAGAGGTTTGCCAAGGAGCTGGCACAGAAAGAGGAGGGCTGGAGAAAGAAGGAGAGCCAGATGAAGGCTGAGATTCAGGACAAGGACAACATAATCTCTGGATCTTCACCAAGGCATGGAGCATTTACGTGAGAGCCTCAAGCAGAAAACGATGCAGCTCAACACAAACAGAGCTGAACTCCACCAGTCTGTGAAAGACTTGGATGAGAGCTGGAAAAAGAAGGAGAGTCTGATGAAGATTGACATTCAGGACAAGGACAACATAATCTATGCTCTTAAGCAAAGCAATGAGCATTTAAGTGAGAGCCTCAACAACAAAATGATGCAGCTAACCACAGAAAGAGCTGAACTCTACCAGTCTGTGAGAGACTGTCAGGACAGGGTCAAAGCTGTGGATGAGAGGCTGGCACAAACAGAAGAGAGCTGTAAAAGAAGGAGAGTCAGATGAAGACAGAGATTCAGGACAAGGACAACATAATCTCTGCTCTTCACCAAAGCAAGGAAGAGCAAGCTCAACACATGCAGAAGGAGATCAGACTGCTGGAGGACATCTGTCTGTACCAAAAGAGCAGGAGAGGCTGCTTCCTATTCAGACGGGAGATCCTGGACAGGGAGGCAGCGTTGGAGAGGATGAAGAACAAGCTGCATGAGAGAGAGATGAAAAAGAGGGAGGAGGAGGAGAAAAGGAGGTGAAAAGAAGAGGAACGGAGAAGAGTGACAGTGATTGTCAAATGGAGGAGGCTACTGGATGTTCAGCTTAGGCTGGACATCAGTTACTTCCTTCATCTCCCTCACCTCTACCTCCTTTATCATTTAATCAGTCGATCAAAGCGATGGATTTGATCTATTGATGAAATGAGAGTGATTTTCCTGGTGATCAGTTTTTTTTCACAAATGTACAGTCATGGTCAAAATTTAAATAAACTTGTAAAGAACATAACGGCATGTATGGAGCCAGATCAGGCTCAGAAGTATTGACCGCTTACCAAAAGTAGTGTAAGTGAAAAATAAAAGTGAAGTGGAAAAATAAAATTTGAACCTGTAAAAAAAAATGGTACCTGAAAGTCTTGAATTTCGAAATTGAACTTTGAAAAATCCTAGAATGCATGAAAAAAATCTGTTCAAACGTAACTTTGATTCTGTTTTTTAATACTTTTGAATAAATTACTTATTTTTATTTTTCACTTCAATCTATATTTTGATCTTGGAGTACTTTTTTTTCAATTGAATTTTATTTATATATTTCAGATACAGATCTTATTTTTACGGATTCAAATTGTTTTTTTTCGGTTTCAGATTATTATTTTTCAGATTCAGATCTTTTTTTTTACGGATTCAACTTGAAATGTTTCAGGTTCACTTTTGGCCCTGTTTTTCCGTGGGGGCGGGCCTCGACTGAGAGGGGCGTGGTCTGCCATGAGTGACAGGACTCCCCATCCGTGACGTCATCACTCTGCGTTCAGCGACAGGAAGTGGCACCTTAGGCGCGTTAACAGTAGCTGCAGTAGCATGCTGGTTTGTTTTCATTAATATGCAATGGATCCATATCGCCTTCATCCACCTGGACCAAGAGTCCCCAGAGCCCACAGAGCTGCTACCGCCACCAATACTCAAGTAAGAATATTTTTAATATGATAGATGCTGAGAAGCTATCTGTAACATTACAATTTATTATGTTATTTTGTAATGAAAGCGTGGCATGAAATCGCTACTGGCTCGATTCTGCGATTCATGGATGTATTTGATGTATGATGATGTTGTATTACCTTGCTTATTGTAAGTCGCTTTGAATTAAAAACGTCTATTAAATGCTTAAATTGTAAATGGATAACAATAAGGCTACTCCAATTTAGTTAAATTTGTTACATTAGCGTTATTTAATTCTTAGTTTGTGTACCATAGAAACTCCTTGTGCAAGCCTGCTAAACTGTTAGTTTGGGTTGCTATTTTTGAAAAACTGGATGATGCATTTTAGCAATATTACAAGAAGGTCTACATTATCATGGTTATTGGGGCACTCAACAGCGTTGGTGTAATGGGGCGTCGCCTAATCACAGATTTGGGGACAAATCTAGATATTCTAGATACTGCCACTATGTCCCGGACATAGACATGATTAACAATCATGGACAATCCTCATGGTCCCTCTATGATCTGTAAGAATAAGGTCCAGAATCTTCTTTTCTTTTTCTGTTCGTTTTTTTTTTTTTTTCCGTAATGTTGCAATGGAAAGATGACTGCCCTGGACATTGAGAACTAGACTCTGGTCTAAAAGATTACGGCATTAACCTGTTTCTACTGTATATGCCAAGTGGCATGTAATGAGTAAAATGGAAATGAATCAATGTTATTTTCTGTTGTCTGACAGAATGCTGATGCAAATGGAAATGTGGCTTCAGTTGCTTCCAGTTGCACAGAACTTGGTGAATATACTGAGTTCCCATGTGCAAGGTCCGCTGGATGAAGAGATGAACAGGTTTGAAATGCATTTTAATTGAATGACCGAAGCATTCCAATTCTGGTGCAAGATTCTTTGAAAATGGCAGATCTAGGTGCTATATAAATTTATACATAATTTACACATATAAGTTTCTATATACATTTTCTGATAAACTAATTGCATTCAATCATTACATTATTATATAAATAGCTAAATTTTGGTTTTCATTTTGGCAACTCAATTAACAACTTTGTCAAAAACAAAATGATTTAATACAGATGTACTAAATCCTATCAGTATAAGCTATCCGACATTGTACTTGATTTCCACAACATCAACAACATCATTGTGATGTATGTTCATTCATAAGTTAGTAGTAGAGTGTAGTATATTGTACTGAAGATATATCTACAGTATTAATTTGCCATGGCAACAACATTTTTCAAGTTATAACATCTTGCCCCTATTAGTGTAAGACATATTATGTACTACATTTCAGGTGTGAATTTTATTTACAACTGTAAAGGTTGGTTGTACATTTGGCAACATAATATTATACTGTTCATAATATCTAAGTTAAATTGAATTGTTTAATTTATTTACATGATACGCATCTATTTACTCTGAAAGTTCTACCGATAAGTTTGAAAATTAGAGTCTGTAGGAAACCTGTGTCTTATGTAGAGCGGGTGCCTAGTCTAGAGACCATGGCGGTCAACTAATACGGTTCAAGTTTTTTCATGTGTTTTTATTTCTTGCATTTTATTATTATTGTGCAGATCCTTTGGTTTCCTCCCCAAGAGAGGCTCCTTCCTTGGGAAGAGAAACATGACACCAAAGGCCACACCTCCCAAACCCTGGAAACCCTTCGCTTTTATTTGTACCTGATGAACCTGAACTCAGAGTCAACCCCAACACCAGAAGAAGAGTTCAGGCTTGCGCAGGCTGGACTTGGAAAGAGGCTTATCAACATGTCTCACGACATGAGTCATGATCAGGTATGAACAAGATATAATTAGTACATAATTTAGTACTTTATTGTAAACTGCAGCATGTAGTACGGTAAGACATTTTACTGATGACATACATAGGCATAAAGCCCAGATTTGGGCTTAATATTGATGACATGAGTGATCTCCATACATGAGCATAAAGCCCAGATTTGGGCTTAGTAATGATGACATCAGGGATGTCAATATATATGGGCATAAAGGGGAGTCCTACATCTTGGTCAGTGAGTCAGAGTGATTTCAGAACAGTGATCTGACAGTGATGTCTTAACAGTCTAACATCTTGGTCAGTGATGTCAGAACAATTAGAGTCATAGTGTCATCACGAGTGTGATAGACTAACACGGCAGGCACGGACAAGAGGTTTATAAACAACTTGTCAAAACATGCTGGTTAAAATATCTTTTTAAATGCCTGTCGTCATCCTAGTATGGGGCTATTTTCCAGTATTTAAAAATCAGTTTCTATGCTAACCCTAACCCTTTTTCTCTTAGTTCACCTTATTGCTGCAAGTTGAGTACCCAAAGATGAAGAATCTCAATGGAGGCTACTACCTCTATAAGGCTACAGGTAGCGAGAATGTGTAAACTATTATCTATTGTAATACATTGCCATATAACATGCCCCATCATTTGAATCATCCTGACAACGTTGTTTCAGGTGGTCAGGGGCAAAAGACGACTCAACTGTCATCTCGCCAGACTTCAATGATGGCTACACGGGCGAGTCTAATCAGAAGTGCTAATGGGGAGTGGAAGAATACTCTGTATGCAGTGCCTTACAGTACAACTCGATATGACGCCTTTACCTCCAGATGCACTAGAGTTTCTCCACACTCCTAAAGAACGCTGCCAAAAGTGCAGGGTTCCTTACCCCTTGCACTTTTTGCAAGGCCACATTAGGGAGTGTGAAGAGAATTCTCGTCAGAGAATGACGATTAAGTGAGGTAAGTGTCACCATGAAACATGAATTTTAATTTTCTGTCCATTGAGTCCAAAAATCTGTTTAATATTTAACTGATTAATTGAAGAATTTCATGACAGTACAAATCACTGGTACACGGTCAACTAAAAGGATATTTTAGAATTTTTACTTATTTACTCAGGAACCGCTATGTATCTCTATGACATTGAAAGACTGATGGATAAAACACAGTACTTTCTATGGAGTAATACCAATAGAGGGTATGCATGTGATATCATCATCATACCCAGAAGTTATGCAGGAACACCTTCTTAGTGGCAAAAACTACTTTCTGGATCTTACAGTGCATTAATCCAAACACCAAACAAAAAAGTTCTATCTGATGGCATTAAACAATGTTAAACTCAATTTGCCCCCTCATTTTGCCACTCGATTTGCTATTCGGCTTTAAGCATTTGCATATCCTCTATAATGATAAGAAGAACAGATCCTAACTACACTTGAGCTTAGCCATGTGCATATCTCTGCATTAACTCCATTTTCGGGAAAATGAGTTTAAATGGAGT